>VZTZ01013666.1:576581-611146 GCA_013400955.1 Drymodes brunneopygia
CGGGCGGCTGCCGGCGCGGCCCCGCTCCTCCCAGGGCCCCGCCCGAGGTGGTGCTGAAGTGTTGTCCCCCTCCGCTCCACTCCCCCCCTGGGGCCTTTCCGTCCGCACCTGTGCAATCCCGCCTCTCCTCCTGCTTCTTTCCCCCTCCAAATGAGCGCAGTCGCGCAGCACTTCGGAGGTGAAGCGCCCCGCGGCGTCCCATGAACACCAAAGTCAGGAAGTGTGACAAAATTTGAGAAGCACTTAGGAAATTTACAAACAGCCGGAAACAACTCTCCCGAAACCCGCCTGCTTTGGCCAGGTGTCCGTGCCTCATCTCACGGGATTACTTGGTACTGACAACTCCCGGGTGGATTTCGGCTGGGCAAGAAAAGAACAGTTATGGATCAATAAAAATGTGCTGATGCTGGGTGTCTGCAATCATATTTGATGTATGAACAGACATAAATGCTGGTAAAATATTCAGCTGACATTAATTAATTTATTGCCACATTTGCAATCTGGGAACGAACTTACTCTTGTTTGCACAGGCAAGTAATCTGTGCTCACCTGTACTGTGAGGCTGCAGAACACATGGCTGTATTTATCTCGATAAGCATTAGTCTGAAGTTTCAGCAGTATCAGAGAGAACCTGTAGCAGAGTAATTCCTCCGTGTTACCTACCAGGCCTCGGATCATGCAGCTCAAAATGTTTTCAAGGTTAGATGCATTCCCAACACCAAGAACTTCACCAACTAAGTAAGAAAGGCCAGCATTCTGTAGGAAGGGAGGTGCAGAATTTATTAGCTAGCAGAAAGGAGGAAGCCCAGGCTTGGCAACATAGTTATTCTGTATCTCCACGTGAACAGAAATTGGTAGCAATGTGAAACGAGGAAGATTTGTCTTCAAAAGTCTTTCGTCATACCAGTACACAGCTTGTAAGTTTACTAGGCACTGCAGATAACAAGAGTTAACAATGACTACGTGCATGTTAGCCTAACCCAGCTTTGATATTTACCCTTACTTCCCCCAAGGAAAAAAGAGACATCTCAAAGAAACAAAATCTGGTACCTGTAAATTATTATTATCATAATTCTAACCACATTTAACTTTCTTTTTCGTCAGCCTTTGATCGGCGCAGTACATGTGGAACAGGGACTGGATCTTTTGTGTCTGTATTGCAGGATGGAAGGCATTGCAGATAGTGTGCTGTATTTTTGCATTTCAAAGAAGCCTAAAAACGAAGATGCCTAGTTTGGATCGCTCCATAGATTTCCTTGGTGATTGAGCACAAATTAGTTATTTCATCGTGATCTGCTTAATCCAAACCACTGCATGAAGTCATTAATGGTTCTTACTTATAAAAGGATAATAATAATGTGTCCAAAAAATTTGATGACTGGAATTGTGACTCTATTGAGCATTGCAGCTCCTGGATGACAATACTATAAAACCATGGACATCAATACCTATCAGTGTCTAACTGTAAAGCAGTGATGAGCAGTACGCTGGATTTATTGGAGAGGTATGGTTTGTGTTTATGCCTATTTATTTATATTACACTGAAAAATCTGTACTGCAAACATGTTTGTGGTTAGAGAAGCATCACTCATTCCCTGCTGCTCTTGACTGGCTTCTCTGCCCCATCCCATGCATTTTCTCTGTGTGCTGGATCTTCAATGCCCAGTAACAAAAAAAAACACCCAAACACTGGAAACCCACAATACAGACCCAGTCACTTTCCACGCTGTTCAAGAGAAAGAGACATAAAACCCCGGGCCCCTCAAGAGTCAGCACAGGTGGAGATTGTCACTTCCCACTGCTGGGTATCCAGCAGCAGTGCAGAGATAGGGATCCCAAAGCACTGCATTGCCTTGCCTAACACAGGGAAATGCTAAGTGAAAAAAAGCTCTTTCTTTTTGGGCTGCACTGAAGGGATTACTCCTTTCACAGAGGTTACCCAAGACCACTATCAGGTAGCAATAACTTTGATTGCTAAAAGCTGCAGTCAAGCTGATAAGCAGGAGGGGAGAGCTGATATATCGCATTTCAAATCTCTGTGTGTAAGTCCAAGGTCCCAATTTTTACAATCTTGCTCTGAAAGCACCTACAAATTATTTCTCAAAAAGAGACACATTTCAGTTTAACCTCATAGCATTTCATCTTTTTTCCTTTTCTTTTTTTCCCACTGTTTTAGACAGAAGTAGCATCATTACGTTCCTTTGAACCGCAAAGTGCCAACAGAAGGGTAATAGAATAATGAGACTGCACACCACGTCAAGGAAGTAGGTTAATTTCTTCCTGGTGTGTTTCAAACATGCCTCTCTCCAGAGCTGTCCTCACTCTGCTGTTGATGAAAGTCTGAGTTTTCTGAGCTGGTTGTTCAGACTATAGGCTTCTCATGCAACGGCTATAATTTATACATATACAATTATATATACATAATATATAATTTTTATAGGGTCTTTAGGCACATCTCCATCAGGGGAAGAAAATGAAAATACCCTAAACTTTAATATTCAGTACATGTATATGCTTTACGTCTCTCTAGTTTTCTATTACAGTGATTGGCAGAATTAGAAAATGGTGACTAGCACAATTTTAAAGCCAAACAACAAAGTCTCCACACACTTGTATTTCTAAAACTTATATTCACCTACAAATACCTACTGACCATGAACATCATGTGGATTGTGTAGCACAGCTTACTTTTCTGTATATGCAGAATAAAATAGGAAAATAAAGGAAAGTCCATTAATCCCTTAGATAATGTTTAAAAAGACAAAGGGAATACAGAAAAGAAAGGGGGCTGAGATGATGTGAAGCCCTGGAACTTTGTCCAAAGTAAATAAATACTTTATTCCTTGGTGCATGAAGACAATGCTGTGGTGAGGCTCTGAGCTCATCTTACCTTGTCTCCATCTCTTTTCTTTGTTCTTAGCATTTCTGTTTTTAGAATACACTCATAATTGACAGGATTACAATGTAACTAGGAATTTTGTGTATCTCATTACCTTGAGATTGACTGCTATAATAATGCATGTGCCCATTCATCAATGTTTTGTCATGATTTCAGAAAACCATTCCATATTCAGGAAGACAGGAGATACCAAATGGATTGCTTTGTAAGTAGAGCATCTTTATTGCCCCTTTCTGCATAGCCCATCATGTTGTCAGTCTCAGTTATCAGATCAGGCACGCTGTATCTCAGCAGACCTTTTTTCCTGCAGAACTTGTATCAGAATTCAAGTTAACAACATTGATGCTGACATACTGCACTAACCAGTTAGTACAAGTACCTTAGTATTTTCATTACCTCTAATCCAAGGACAAAAATATATTAAAAAAATTATTAAATAAACATTCTCTCTCTGTATGTTCCTCTTGTGAGAAGAACGACCAAGTTTTTCTAAAAGCTTGGGTCAGTTTCATCTGCAACTCTTTTGGCAGTGCCTTTGAAAAACTTCAGTACATAAGGTTAACATAGTTAGCTGGTTTCTCATCCTTTCTTTTTCTGCAATTTAAAATCTTTGGAGTTATCTTTGTAGTTCAAGCATCTCACACTAAAATATTCAAAGTCAGCACAATTTTTAAAGGTGGACCAGCATTTTCTACCTCTGACTTTTTAAGATGGGATCTGATTTTAATGTTAAATTGTTTATTTTTATTCCAAGGTCAGCTGCCTTTGTGTGCAAGCTCCTTGTGAGCTCCTCCAAGAATATAAACAATAGCTTAAGAAACCCAACACTGTTCTGCTACACGAAGTTAACCATGCATCAGGAGCTACTAGGTGCAGAGAATGGACTGAGGCAGAGGGCAGCAGGAATCTTGATAAAGACATCCAGCCCAGAGTACAAGATGCCCTTTGAGCAAAATGCCTGTCACATGTACCACCACAGGTTCACCTTCTTTAATCTAAAGATAAAGCAGTGTATTCCCCTTGCATACTTCCATTTCTACAAGCTGGAATCTGTATCTTCAGTAGATTCTTTCCACTCTATTTATATTTTATTAGATTTGATATATCTATCGATTAGATCAGATTCAAGTGAATATTGTGTGCATAAAATATACTGGAAACTTGTACCTTAAGTTTCAGCAATTTTTTATAGCTTCATTATGAAACCCCAGAAAACTGCTCCATATTAATAGAAATGCTTACATCCCTTTAGCTGCAGTGACATTAATTGAAGTTACCATAATTTATCATCATTCTGAAGAATATAACCTCTCAAAGTACATTAAATAAGAGTGCATTAATGAACAATTATACTAATCAATTTACCCTCCCAACATAACTCTCTTAACTGCAGCAGAGGATTGAAAAAAGAAAACCATCAACAACAGAGATGCCTGTGAAAGACAGGAACCTTTGACCAACACCGTGAGGTGATCCCCTGCAAGGGCAGGTGCGAATTCTTAGTCAAAGTCACTCCTAACACAAGTTGATTTCTGTTTATTTATTTCCTTTTCCTGTTTATTTCTCTCACTCATGGCTATTTTTTCAGTGCTGTTCCATTCCCATTTGAATAGTCTGTGCTATATATTGGCATAGGTTTGTTCAATGGCTAGATACATAAATACCTAATGTTTGCACAGTTATAGAATAGATACACTTTTTCACCAAGTTTATCACTTAGGGATTAGGCAAAGAAACAGAATTGTTGTGTTAACACAACATAAAAACTTAGGTAACTTGCTTCATTTCAGTAACTTGTTTCATTCTTTGTAGTAGGGAAACACAGCATCTTCCATCACATTATCTATTGAGAGAAATAATAAAATAATTGGACAAAGACAACTTGGAAACACTTTAAAAATGAAAGATCTCACCAGTCTGCAAAAATAATCAGTGGAAAGGATGTTTCTTTGTAAGTCTTTTTATTTTACAGGTAGGCAGTGGGAGAAGACTCAGTTTATTCTTACCAAAATTACATAGTAGCTCCTTCATACTCCATGCATGCTCCCAATATGGAATGACTACACACCAAATCTGAGGAAATGAAACAAAACAAATTTTCCCAATTTCTCATTATTTTTTACATTTATTACCCTCACTTTAGATCAATTAGGTATGGCACCTTTTCTTTGCTGTTTCCTGTTAAATTATCCATGTAGATGTTTTGTACTTGATCCCTTAAGATGTTCCCTAATTAGAATTTAAGGTTTTATGTAGAAAATTGCCTAAGAGTTAATAACATGTCTCTCTGCTAGAAAACACAATTCATTAAGGTCTTTAGTGGGATAATGGCACCCTCTGGGACAACAAAGGCACCAGCAAAAACCTGTGCTGTGGATGTCCCATTTTCCCACCCACTAAACAATTCCCATCCAAGTAAATTCCCCCATAGCTTAGACTTGACATGCTGTGGCTTTTGCCTCCCTGAATCACACAAGGACACCGATGGTCACTGGGACTGAGACAGATGCCAGGCTTGAAATGCTTCAGCATTGATTCCTCCAGCTGCAAGACCATTGCAGTCCACAAGATGGATAGCAGCACTCCCATTGCCCCAACCAAATTCTTGCACATTTGGCTTTCTGGCCACAGATGGACAACCTATGGCCAGAAGGCTTGGCCAGGTTTTGCCATATTTGCCACTGTGAGCGTGCCCTGAGAGCCTCTAAAAGCTCCTCTCTTGACTAACTCTATATGGGCTTGTAAGTCTACCAGCAGCCTCCTATTTCCATAACATGTAGGTGCTAATGTGCTGAAAGCCTAAATGATTTTTAATTACTACCATTAAGTGGCTTTTTCTTTCCCTGAAATGACAAGGATTTTGGCTTTCAACTAAGATAAATAAAGTCACAGTGATAACACCAGATCTGAACAGATCAGATTTACAGGTGTGTATAGAAATTAGTATCATTCTGAGCAAATGAATAGCCTTTTTTAGCCAACAAGATAAATTATGTGAATGAAGTGTTATACCCATCAAAGACTTTAGTTACGAGTTTGTTTTTTTGGTGCTTAGTGTTCTGTGGCTATGCCTGTACAACAGGAGATGCTCTGCAAGCTGTGGCATCTGACAAAGCCCACTTGTAGATCTCCACGCTGCCTAGGTAAACCCTCTCTTGGTCACTTTGCACTTTCACATGCACTTTAGGAGAACTCAGCCTCGATGAGGTCACTTACCACATTATTCAGTCAAAGCTATTTCAGCTAATGGTTTAAATCATCTTGATGAAGCCTCTCATCCCCCTCCCAAGTTCCTCCTGGACTGGACAGCAGTGGGACTGCCCCCCGTGAGGCGCAGGACAGAGATCAGCCGCTTCACCGCCCTCCCTTCTCCACACGCCACCATCTGGCTGGCCATGTGCTGGAATGCCTATGGTGAAATTTCCCCTACATGAGCAGGAAACCTTGTCTGCTCCATTAGGGCAGCCCTCTGTCTGCTCTGCACAGCCAGGGCCACGACTGAGGTCTGAACTTAGTAAGTGCTGTGGGTTTCCCAGAGGGAAGAGTACTCTAATTTTAATTTTTTTTTTCAAGTCAGTGGGACGGTTTGAAAGGGTAAGGTTTCCAGAAGCGATGGGGAGCCACAACACCCAGCACACAGGGCAGTGTTGAGGGGGTGAGCTTCGCACCTCAGACAGGCAGGAATGCCAAAGGTGCCCTTGCTTGTACTGCTGGCACACTGACTGCCACAGGAACCATGTGCCTAGCTCAAGGAAAAATGTTTGGCTCAAAGCACACAGTTCTTCAGGGAACAAGAAATTTGCCTGTACCTTAAATTATTTTGCAGCTACTTAAATAACTGCTGTGCTAGAAGCTCTGCAGGCAGTAATTATTCTTCCATTTTCTTCTATTAGGCAGCCCTGAACTGAGCCATGAAAATTGCTTTGAAATCACGGCAGACAAAGAGGAAACTTTTGGACCTAATTTATTTTGGGATGTTCCAAACCAAAAAAGAAGTCCAGCTCTGCCAAGTCCTTAATCATTGAAATGAAGAGACCACAAAACTGAATGAAAAAAGGACTGAAACAATTTTCCTACTCTGAAAAAGCCCCTTTTTTGGAGTTACTGTCAGAAGAAAATAAGGGAGCAACAAAATCCTTTAATACATCACTGATGTATCTAACTGGAGGTTACTTGCAGAGGCCAAACCTTTGAAATGGGAGCAATGCTGGAGTTTGTCCTTGCCGGGAAAGAGCTCGTATGTGGACTTTGCATTTCAGAAAATAAAGCCTTACTAGCATTTCAGGGGAAATTTCCAACCATGTGAGAGCAAGAGTCTTCTTAAGAGTATCTACCATACTCTGCCATCAGAATATAATTGCAACATAATATCCAGGCTCTTACACGTCAAGCACTATAGGACTCATCTTAAAAACATTTAGCAGGTACAGGATGACCTGTATTATTCCTAGCACAGAAGTAACAAAGAGCTCACCCCATTAGGATCAGGTACCATTGAGCTCGACAGAATATAAACACAGAGCAACAAAGTCTCTCAACCATACAGCCTGTAGCTGGATCCAGGAATGAGGGTATATTTTAAAACTCTGTGAATATGATCTGACAATTGGTGTAACTTCTGTTAAAAGGACGAATGTGTATTTAAAATACAAATGTATCTAAGTTCAGGCAAATGCAGAGTTTAAATCTAGTCTGGAATACGATGCCACAAACATGAAAAAAAAACCAGCAAACAAAATTGTATGACTAGGAAAGCTAGCTGTGAATGAGATTTCATTTTAGCAAATCCTGTGATACATTTGTTATGAAATATAAAATCATCTGTACTATCCCTCAAGTGGCAATCACCATCTAGCAATATTGTGTCAGCATCAAACCAGAAAAAGTCCTGATGGGGATGTGAAGAAGCAGAATGCAGTACAAAACTGATTTCAGCAAGTGTATTTCATATCAATATGCAAAAGCTCACTACACAGTTTTGCTCAAGTTACTAAATACAAGAGCACAGTTCCTGGGAAAAAGCCCTGCAGGCTCACTCCTCATCCCCTCCCTTCACTGCTGTTTGCTTAAACCATTTGTGTGTACCTAACTCCCCAAAACATGTTCCTTGGTGTCCCTGGGTGTGATTCACTGAGCACACAGACATCCCATTTGAGCCAGGGACCCTGCAGTCCCAGGCACCCCTGCGTCCTGCACCTCAGTGTGTTTCTGCCCTCTCCATGCAGCCAGTCCTACCTCTCAACCTGCCCTCAGCCAAGTGGGTGGTAGAGGCCAGGAGAAATGCTTTTACTCCTATTTCATCTGTTACAGTCACCACTTTGTTCTTAAACAATCTTTGAAACCTTTTTTTTTTTTTAAGTGTGTCCTCCCTGTCATATGCATGGCAGTAAAGCCCACACAGCACTATTCAGTAGCATTTATTTCCTCAGGAGCCATGGAAGTTTACTTTTCCACCAAAAGGGCTTTGCTATTTTGAGCATGGAATGAGGTACATGACTGCTCCTGGAGGTCCCACTCCCAAAAAGAGAGTAAAGCAAAACCCTGGATGCCTCCCAGTGTAGTGCTGGGCCCAAAGGACTCAGAGAAGAGCCAAAAAGGATCTTTTCCAAAAAGGATCAGCAAAGCCTCAATTAGATGTTCCTAATACAACAGAGCAAACTCTTAAAATACCATAAGAGTATTACAGCAGGCTCTGAGGGGTATGTATGTAATGCCTGCAGCCCACCACGCTGACCAATATTGAGGTAGATGTGCTGCAAGTGAGACTGCCCAGCCTCCAGGAGTGTTTGTGGCAGGGTCTGCAGAGAGCAGGAACAGCCTTGAGATGTCCAGCTGGTACAGTAGAAAACCAAGTGAGTTCTGGGCATGCAAACACCTCTTCACATCCTGACATTCTGCTATTTCCCTGTGCTCCATTACATAGCTCCATTTGTTATTTCACATCAGGAAAAAGCTTTGGGCCATTTCAGTCCTATGTTTTAGCAATGCCCAGACTTGAGCTGCCAAAGAATGCAACTCCTCCATCCTAAAGTTACACCACGAGTCATGAATAATAATAACACCAAGGACATGGGTCTCTGTTACAGCTGCAGCTCAGTGAGCCTTTTGTCCTATTTTTTCTTTATACCTCCTTAGACATAAATTCTAACTACAGCAGGTCAAAAATAAAAACCAAACATTTAAAAAACAATTTTAAACTTAGATGCCATTAAAATATTCTGCCCACCTCAAACAACAGGGGATTCATTTGTGAAAGCTGATGATTTATTTATAAAGATGCAAAGTGCAAAGCTGCACCAAGATCTCAGGGCAAGAGAGTGAACCCTTAGGAAACCCTCCACTGACACCTGCAGAAGATAACGTATTCAGCAGAGGGAGAAACACAAAAGGGAGAATGTCCTGAGCCTTAGGACAAAAGCAGGTAAGGGTTTCTTCTGATTCCTCCATTTCTGTTAGAAATAAATACTTGAATAGCAATTTTTAAAACAGCAATTGGTCTCACTTGGCCTCAAATTCCACAAATCTTCCAAAGGGCCTTCCTCTATTTTGCTGCTCCACATCCTTTTCCCTCAAAAGCCAAAGCCTAGATTTTTTTTAGGAATAGTAACCAATAAACAGAGGAACAGGAACACTAGCAACAGGAAAGAAATGTTGCCAAATTCAAATATGAAAAATGAAGGAAAACAAAACATTTTCAACAATGCCTGAGGAAGTCTGCAAGTCCTAGGGCTGGTCAGAAATTCTGCTAATCCAAGGATTGCTTTCCACCTTTAGGATACGCTTTCAAATTCAGCCAAATCTGTTATTAATCATTAATGTAACGCTAATTTCTGGGTACTCAGCCCTATAGACATTCAAGATTAACCATTCCAGCATGGAATTTATCACTAAACAATACACCTTTATTTGTACAGTATTTCCATGGATGGTGAAGTAATGCAGATGTTGTATGCATTCTTCTCACAGGGCATCCTCTCCAAACAGTAACCACAGCCAGTTTGGTTTCTGTGCTGTTTTTTCACAAGCTTCACCTGGTGCAGAAAGGAAGTACCAGAGAAAGCAGTGCAGACTCACCACCCTCCATCCTGACAGCAACAGAAGCAACCCAGCATCCCTCACAGACAACAGGCACAGTGGGATGGCACCAGCCCATGCCCTTATCTTCCTAGGTTTGGCCCCACCCCATCACTACAGTCTTTACCAGACTAAAGCCTCTAGTTTTTCCTCCTTAGCAGGAATTTTCCATCAGCTGTTTCAGCTGGAAACTATCCACCTTCCCGCACCAGGAGAGGCAGAAAGCAGTCAGGGAGAGCAAGCCCCAAACACTACATAAGGTTTTACATTTGCCAGATGCCCCAGTAAGTTTGCCAGTCTCCCTCGGCTGCAGGGGTGGGGTCTCAGATCCACCAGTAGAGCCAGCCACTCACTCTCCCTTCAGAGAGCCAAACCAGCAGGAGGAGTTGTTCCTGTCGGCATCCATAGTTCTGCTGCCTAAGAATTTTCCAGCCCTCACAGACTGGAACAAAGAGGCTTTTCACAGAGATCCAGATTGCCTCCAGAGCCTGTCCCTTCTTTATTTACAGGAAGGCTCTTAGGTTTAGTCTGGGGAGGTCTGCAGACTGCCAGGGGCCTCTAGGGGAAGAATTCTGTCAAAGAATGTATGTTGCAATGCATCCTCAAAAGGGACTGCTTTCTGATTCATTTAATCTTCCCTGGAAATTAACTTCACAGCCCCAGCTCTATTGCCTGTGCATGATTTATATTCAGATTATATTTGCCTTTCACACCTTTATGATCTACTTTTTTCCTGACCAGCTCAATTACTTTGGATTTGTAGAGGCAAAGACAAGACGACTTGCAGGGCCAAGTGGGTACCCAACTAGGAAGTCCTGTGATAAGGCTGGGCCAGAGGGCAGGCTTCCCCTTCTCACCTCCACGTTCCTACCAGGTCTGCATCTCCAGCACTGCTGTTCAGCTGACTCCAAAGCAGGCTGCTTCAGCACTGAGGGGAGCAGTGGGAGAGTGATGCCAAGGCAGAGAAAGGAAACACATTGCCCTCTCTGGCCACCAGTATATGTATCTACTCCAGCATAAACTGCACCACACAAGCATGATGAGAATGAGAGTCCAAAGCAGATGTGTGTATGGATCCAGGTAACACTGGTGGTGACCTCCAACTGCTCATCTAAGCATATTGTCTTCAGACACAGCAAATGGACCCAGTAACATACACATTGGTATTTAATCCTGTTTAGCCACCCAAGAAGACGTTACCTACAGGACTGATTAGACACTTGGAAGTTCCTGAGGCAGCAAAATTCCACCTAAAGCTTCAGATATCAACTTAGATCTGTCAAACACTTGGATGGTCCAGGACTGAGCAAAGTTCCCTTGCAAAGGGAGGGAAGGGCCATGGCCTCCATCCATCTGGTTGCTGCTGTATACAAGGGGACAGAAACAGCAGTATTATCAGCTGATAACAAACTCATATTTATCTTAGCTATCATGTACTGGTTTCCCTCTAATTATGCAGAGAAGGCAGACACCTATTATTTCTTTCATCTGGCACAGGCCTTCTCTCTCTCTGCTTATGTACCTGTCAGCAATGGGGCCAGCCATTCAAGGTAGTATTATCAGACCCTAATTTTATAGATTTCCTGTAGAAAAATACATGCAGTCACACTCCCCAGGAGGTGGAGATATCCAGTAAGTAAGATAGCACTGAATCCATGTCACCCAGCTCTATCAGCCACAGCAGGCATATGTAGGGACAGGATTGTATTCAAGCTAAAACAATAATGGAGTATTTGGGGCATTGAGTATAGCAAGGTATTTTAAATTGGGATGGTCTCATGATAGAAAAGGAGCAAGATTTGAAATAGATTTTATTGGGTCATCTGATACACATAGTAGACAAGTTTTCAGGCACAGAAGAGTCAGGAAGCAGTTGCTTTAATGACAGAAGAGCATCTGGTACAAAATGCTAGCAGCAGCAGTATGGAAATGAGGTGAAAAAGCATCATGGAAGAAATTATCCAAGGATTTTCATCAAATAAAAAAATCCTGCATTAGCATGATGGGATAACTTGGGATGCTTTGGAATTTTATGATCCACAGATTTTTATTATGAAATTGATACTTATTAAAAACAGTCCTGCTATCATGCTAGTATGAATTCCTGGGATGGTTTCTAGTGAAAAAATACAGTGCAGCTAGAAAGAACTGCAGCATTAAGATTTCATTTTAGTGAAATTGCCAACATTTCACCTAATGTAAGCTAATCTTCTCCTTTACTTAGGAAAAGGTATCCTTTCACACCCTGTATTAAGTTGGATTTCACCAACAGAATTCTATATCAGCTGCTCGGAGTCAATCACTGATGCTTTTTCTTTTTGTACAACAGACTGAAACACCTGCCTCTTTTATAATTACATGATTTTATTTTTGTTAACAGTAAAATAAGGACAGTTAAATACTAACTTGGTTGCAAGAAATACCTTCAAATCTGAGGGACAGTGACAAATAGTTCCATAGCTTATCTCATTTGTGGATTCGAAGTCCCCCTCATGCTGAGGTTAGTTTGGGTGGGACAGCATTACAAGTGTTTGAGCCATGAGAACAGCATTCTTCATGCAGTTGTTTTAGCTAACACATCGGTTGGGTTCCCAGAGGAAACCATCAAGTAGCAGTTACTGTATGTTAAAATAACTTCAGTTTTAAAGCCCCCAAAGCTACAATCGTTGATTGGACTGCCTGAAGAACTGAAGTGCTCAGGAAACAATCATTTCAATGACAAAATCTTCACAGCAGCAGGCATCAAATGTTCATAGGAGTAATAAAAAGAAGTGCAAAAGGTTGTATAACAAGTAGAAAACAAAACCAAAGGTATGTTGATGAATGCAAACTACCACCATGCAAGGTAAGTTAAATTCCAACTATCCTTTCCATTGAGATACCAGGGTTTTCCCTACTTATTCCTCCCTACTTATCTTTAGAGACTGAACATGCATGGAATGTGAAATGTTTTTATCTAGAAGCACCAAATCCCTTAAAATGCCAGACCTTTGTTCTCTCTGACCTGAAGCAACAGTACGAGAACTTAAGAACAGCTAAATAATCAGTCATTAGCCACGGCACATGTGCATTAACCAAAGTATAAATGTATTGCAGTTCTGAATGATTCAAAAAATAAAGCAAGGGTGAGACTTGGTTTGAGAGCAGAATCATACAGAATCAAGTTTTTTACCAAAGATGGCAAATTAAATTCCTTTTTTAAAAAATGCAAGAAAGTTACATTTTATAAAACCTATATCTGTTAGTAACTATGAGGTTAAGCACAGTACTGTGTCTCTATTTAAATTGTCGCGTATGGATATTATTTAGTCTAACCCTTTACATTTTCTTGAGACAATTTCCCAGCAATACAGTATTTGGCTAAGTTGGAGAGTATATGCAAAAACAGCATGAGATCTTGCCAGCTTTGGCATATACACTTAGGCCAACTTAGGACAATACAATTTGTCCATAATAATTAGACACACGAGGACTGGATACACGGAACTGTCACATGCCACACCACAACCCCTCCTGCAAGCACTTCTGTGACTCCCAGCACCACCTGACTCAGGTTGCAAGGAAGGTAAACCACCTCCATCACTCTCTCCTTGGCAAGGTATTTCCAGATCATGGCCAGGGCTGTGCTGAAGAAACTGAAGGCATGAGGCATCACACAGGGTAGGATCAAGTGAACCACAATGTCTCCATCTGAGGGCACAGAGGAGGGGTCTGGTAGCCGGCAATATTTAAGCTGCTGGTCATCTGCCAGAAGCTACCAACACTCAGTGAGAGAGGTGATCTTCAGTATGGTAAAAGGAGGGCTACATGCCAGGAACAGACAGACATTCCTCTGGGAAAACAGCAGATTTGAAAATCTGGGAAAGTTATATTTAAATGCAAACTGATAGGGCTCAGAGTCTGGGTGAACAAGAAACAACATCCACAAGTCACAAGAGAAAACAGATAACCTCCCATAAATAGTTCCACTTTTAGTTGTGTCTGACTGGTTCTTTGTAACCCTCAGGCTGCTCTCTGGCTCTGCGTAAGGCAGAACATGCCTGAAGCTCTACATGATTCCCACACTTTGTGTCAACAGTCTTCACACACAGGCAGCCTTCTGACCCCTTGACACCCTAAATCACAGGTGATATTATCAGGATCACCATCTCACACTCTGCTCCTTCCTCTCATGAAGGAACTAAGAAACAAACAGTTCAGTAAGGCTCAAAAGTAGACACTGCTTTCTGCTCAGGATCAGACTCCTGTCTGGTTTTGCCTGTCCATTCCCTCCAACCCTGTTTTTGGGGCTGTCCAAACTGACCATGAAACTGCTGGACTGTCAGAAGCCCCTTTAAATTCATGTCCATTTGCTTTCTGCACCTGAGGGCTTCCACCAGCTAGGGCAAAAAAAAGAGAGCATCAACATGACAAAAATGAATACAAGCCATGCCAATGAAAGCACCATTTAAATGGGTGAATTGTCCTACCAACTTTGGTGAGAGCAGGGTCACACAAAGAAATGAAGAACAAATACAAAGCCCGCTAGGTTTTTAACTGTAACTCTCCCACCATCCTGCCTGTAAAATTCTTGCCAGACATGGTACCTAAACCATGACATTTATCTCCTGGTGCAAGTCCCTGACAGAACTACACTTCTGCATCCTAACAGAGAAAGAGGGGAATGATTCAGTAATTGAATCATAGAGATGTAACTCCAAAAGCACGCAGTCACATCACCCAGAGGTCTATACCTGTCCATCCCTGCTCAGTTCTGCTCTCTGCTTAGCTCTGATCTGCTTCTTATATAGCAATTGGTTGCACCTGTGAAGAAGGTAGGACTGCTGACATCAAGCCAATTTATTCTTTCCTAAAGCTGTCTCTGTACCTATAGACTAAAACTGGTGCTTAGTACAAGATATCAACAAGGATATATCAAGTCTATGAAACACAAAGTAAGCAAAAGTGAAGAGAAGGATTCCCTCTCAGAAGTGGTGAAGAATATAGATTAATTTGCCCACTCAGAGCCTAACTTTTCCCACCCTTAAATAGCCTGCACCAATCCCCATTTAACCTTGGGGAGGGCATTTACCCCACACCGTACCCAAGGAATTAAACTCCCTGCTGCAATTCCTAGGTATGAAAATTTTTTATCCCTGAACCCTTTTTCAAAGGCTTAAATACAGAGTGCAGCAATCACCTGAAACATTACACTTTTTTTTGTAAAACATATTTTAAAAGGATACAAGTGTTTTTCCAAAAGAACTCATCCAATTCAACCTTGTTAATGCAAACTGTGCCTTTATTTTCCAAACAGTCATGAGTTAATAGTTATATTTAATTTATCACTTACATAAAGTTATGACCAGGCTAGTTTTTGCAGCTCTAATATTCCCCAAAGAGTAGTCTGTGGTTTAAAGTACTTGATGGCATAGGAGAAATGCTTTCCAAAGAGTTTACAACCTACATCTCTTCTTCTGCCGAAGCTAATTGCTTATGCATAATTTCATTTTATCCATATAGATTTATGTCCTTTTCCATCACATAATATTAAGATGACTCTTAAAACTTTCCTGTGAGATAGGAAAAGTGTTGCAGTCCTGCCCTTGCACTAGAGGCCCCACAGTACCCTGTACTCTTTACTAGCCTTAATGGAATTCTTGCCTGAATGGCTTGTATTTTCAATTTCATTTTGTGCTGGTTTAAAGATCAATAGAGGAAGGTGATGCCAAGGCACAGTAATTCTTAGTATATAACTATTGTGCAGATGCTACAACTTTAATTATCCAAGCAGGCTTCTGTGCCTGTCCAAACAAAAAGTGGTGAACAATCTGCTTACACAGTGGCAGCAACAGGATCAAGATCCATGAATTTATGTCCATAAACATTGGCTGCAGCAGCAGAACTAATTGGGTATATCCTCAGAAGTGCATCCCATATAGCTACCTTGCTGAGGGAAATCTACCTTGTTAAGAACTAAGTTATACTGTCTTACATGGATTTTTACAGGGATAAAACCTAAGTCTTCAAGTTGCTTTCTCTCGCTCCTTTTTTCTTTTTCTGGCTGAACATATCTAATGCACTAAAAAATAAGATTATTATTAAAAAAAAAATGGCATTTTTTAATAGATCAGTTTTTACAATTGCCCAGGTAATGACCTATGGATCAGAGGGGGTCACTGAAAATACAGATGTGGTCTGGGATGCTGATTCAGAAAGACAGCAGCTGAGGTACTGGTTAACAGATAAACAGCAGTTGGCAACTTCTGGGGTAGTTCCAACATCTCCCTCCAGAGATACCATCTCTGAGGTTTTGCCTGCAAAGGATGTGGAATTGCTTTAATTATGCCAGGATGTATTTACTGCCTGGGAAGCACTCATGCCAAGTCTGTTAAAGACAAACAGTACATAAAAGGAAAACAATGTACAATGCAAACTAAACGCATCCCAGTTTGACAGTTAAGACTACCTTGGTATAATAAATTTTGTTAAAAATATAAAACATTCTGAGATAGTTAACATTGCAATCCAGGCCCATTTCTGACCATGGAGGAAAGTTTGCTAGAGGAATACAAGCCATAGCCTTTAATTCTGGCTATAAAGGACCCCCACCTGGGGGCTGTGGCTACTACCATGCACTTGGAGATCTCCTGACACATTCTCTGCAGAGCTCAGCCTAAAACAGGAGCACTCAAACTCTACCTAAACCCCTCTTGGAGACAAGAAAAGCAACAGAAACAGGCATAGGAAAACAATCTCTAACCACAAAAACTTCTGGTCTTACAGCACTTTAATGACAGTTCCCAATCCCACCCCATTCTTATCTCATATACTCATGTACTTCATAACATGCTGAAGTTTGTCAGTATTTCAGCTGGACACGGTCACCCTATCTCCTTTGTCATCCAGGTCCTTTTTCATGTGTTGATGGCTGACCTCTGTTCCTAACAACAACTTCATATAGAGCAGAAACCTTATCTCATTCATGATGTCTCTCTGTACTGTCTGTTGGGAGGGATTAACTGCTTCCTCCTCTTAGAGAAATCTAACTTCTGCATTCACACCATACAATTATTATTCTACTCAGTATTTCTTTTTTGTAGAAAAATATTTTGTTCAGAGACATTGAGTGGGCAGATACCACGACCATCAGATCCAGTTGCTTTCGGTATTCCTTCTTTACCGGTGTGTCACATAACTTTTGGGGCAGGTCACCCAAATGAATGCAGCACAACAGGTTGGGCATGTCTCAGTCTGTTTTCAGTCACAGAACACCATAGGATTGTTATGTGGCAGAGATACAGCCTGCACTATCAGAGTGCCATCAAAATATAGACTGGAGAAACCATGGCTATAAAGCTTGCTACATAAACACTAAAGCTACATTTAGCCAAAAAAAATCAGTTATTCTCACAGCAAAGAATACTGCAAAACAAACAAAAATATCCACTATGTTATGATAAAAGTCACAGTAACTAAATACATAAATTATTTCTGTTCTGGATCTAGCAGCAAAAAGGATTTGGAAAGCTTTACTTAAATGGGATTTCTAAACTATATTGATGCTTTCCAATGCCTTATTCAGAAGCAGCCTCTGGATCTAGGATGAGGAGTCATTAGCCACAGTACTGGATGAAGGTGAGTGTTATCACTTGCATTACCTCCCCTCAACTCAATAGGTGGATGTCATTGTTCTGCACTATAGCTGCCAGACCATTTTGAAGGAGAACTCAGATCAACTTACAGTAGTCTAACCTGCAGAGAACACCTATTTTTAAGACATTAGAAATATATTTTTTTCTTGGTCTGCCATTCTGTGATGAATAAAAACAGTGGATTTATACTGTCTATGTCAGGGAGCTCAAATCACGTAAAAGACTTGTCTCTGATTCCTCATATTTTCTCAGAGAATTTCTTACAAGATAATATTGGAGATTAATTTTAGATCCCAGTAACAAGAAATTAATTGGGCTTTTTGTCACATATTACTTGATAATCAAAGACTGAGGGACACGAGGGAAGCAGTAGGAATGTGCATTACAGCCAGGGCAAAGGAAAGGCAGTATCTCTGCCTCTTTTAGCAGCAGCTAACTGCTAGACCAGCTGGATCTGTTCCTTGGTATGCACACAAAAAGCAAAAGGTGGGAGTGTGACAGAAAATAATTACAGATATGTAAGGACAAGTGAAACTAAAATACATATGCTCATCAATCATCAAACTTGGATTAGCTGCAGAACAGTGCTCATTAATGCAGTCCATACTTCCCAACAGAGATTCCACTCTCACATGAAAAAGTTTGCAACACATGATGAAATAGCAAGAGACGGGTGTCACAAATCTGTCAAGTCACATGGTCAGTGAGTGATCTCTTGCCAGGAATTGCTTGAACTTCAGCAAGCACTTAAAAATGAGGCAGATGAGGTCTGAAGGAAAGATCTTGCAGCACTTTCAAGCCAGAAAGAAGGTCACAGTTGAGTAGATGGCGAAAGAGAAGGAGTAATCCCGGAAAATGAAGGAATCTGGAAAGTGCATTCTTCTCTCAAAATATTTAGGAGAAAGAAGGCATTTTTGTTATTGCACAGTTAAGAAGACTGCCTTCAGAAGAGTGTGCACATTTTCTATGGTCTTCAGACAAAAGCTCTTCCCTGACAGCAAGAATCTATTAATTTAGGTAGGTTTAACACAGCCAAAAATATACCAGACAAGGAATGCTAGCATGCTTTAAACCCAGTGGTCTAAGATCCCAGAAATCTTAGCTTCAACACTCTGCATCATGCTGCCTTCATTTTAGGGCACTCAGGGCCCCTCATTAAGTAGCTGCTCTGGCAAACCTTGCTGCTCTAGTGTAAATTATGACTTGTCTGCTCTGTCCTTCTTATAGAGGCTACTGCCACCACAAGCCAGCACAAGGGAAAATGTTCCCAGACAGGAGGTGTTCTAGTACAGAGAACAGTCTTTTGACACTTTCAGCAGTACACTTTGGTAATAAGGCTGTGCTGGTGTAAAGTGTTACTACCTGCATATATTCCTCCCGATGAGAGAATCTGGCGTGTGCCCACACCCCTTTACCCCAGAGCAAAGCTAATGCCCTTTGCTCTGCCAGTGAAGTGGCTTTGAGCTAAAATGCCCAACACCAACCTGAGCAGCTGAGTGGTCACCTGGTCCCTTCTGATGGCTGTGCTAGGCCATCCTCACACTGAGGGTGATGATGCTCTAAGTGACCATGGCAAGACTTGCAGGGCTCATCTGTCAGTCCTAAGAGTGAACCTACACCCACCTGCATAGTAAGGAAATTTAAGGGCTTTGCACCCCAGTGATATGCAGACCCTTGTTCCATTCCATCAGTGTTCTACCACAGCACAATTCCCCAGAGCTTGCTGCTTGGACAGAACTAACCAAGCAGCAAATCCCTTCATTTTCCTTATTGAGAGAGAGGAAAATCGTTAAGCAATAAAATGTTGCAAGGATCTGTTTGGGAGCGTGTGTTGTAATGCCCTGGAGAAGGAGGCAGAATTAGCTAATATTGTTAATGACACTTGGTTGCTGTGGCTATCAAGGCCAACAGAAATGATTCTAAGAACCTGCAGGTAAGATCAGAGGCAACAAGCAGATGAAGAGCCCAGCAGCTGTTAAAAATAAACCTGTATGAACACATGTATAAACGCAAACACAACTGTCTGCATTAAATAGTGGCAATTTTTGAACAAGCGTCCTAAGAATGATGGAAATCCAGAAAATAGTCTACCTCTCTTATTTACTACAGAATTCCCAAAAAGAGAACAGTTCAAAAATTAACAAGTACTTTGCATGCAGTTACTCCTCCTAACATAAGATACTAGTCCTACTTTACAGACTTTAAATCAGTCTGCAAAATGAGTAAGAGGGTTTATTGACCATCCTACATAAGATCATGCAATAGATCAAGAACTTCACAGCTCTTTTTACATCTTTCATCTCAACATGATATAATGGTCATTGGGAATGACAAAAGAATGTTTTAACTCAAGTACAAAATTACATGCTTCCATCACATGCTAAAATACAACAAAAAAAAGTTGCTGAAAGTTTTTTAAAAAGATTAAACTATTTTGAAATATCAACTAAATATGTCACCAGTAGGTTGCCTTCTTATTGATTTAAGCCCATTCTGTTTTGAAGTGAGACAGAATTTTGAGTTATGCTATGGCTGGCTGATTTTCCCACTCTGTTCAGCATACATCATGCGGTGCTTGCTGGCTAAGCAGGTGTTCAGTACTTTGCAAGGTCTTCACAGCTCACGAGCTGGCTCTCTACCTTATTTCTTTCATGTTATTTTCTGAATTCACTGGTAGTGTGGCTCATCTAACATGACCAGATTACCTAAGTGTCCATCCGAATTCTTTGCAAACAAGAATGAATTTACTCCATAGTAGCCTATTTTGCAAATGGTGTATTTTTATTACCTCTGTTTTATACAATGGGAAAAGGAGGTATGGAAAGATTCATATCAAATATCTCCAATAAAATTGACTACTCAAGAGTCACATATTTTTTTTCAGAGACTGCTTAAAATATAGGTGATACATTGATTTCCTGTTTTTGCAAAAGCTCTGCATTTCTTCAAATCAGACTGATGTTCTCAAGACAGAGACCACAAAATAAGGAACATGAAAATGAATATTTGCTTTTGAAAAATCTATTTTAAATGACTGACTTCTCATCAGACAGGAAATATGCAGAGGCATGAAAAACACCCCTGGTTCATCAGGGTAGCATTCAACTGTCTGCATATGAATCTCCTTTTTTTTTTTATTCCAGTTTCTAGCACTAGTCATTACGCTTTTTCCACTTTCATCAATAAACATGGCAAGGTTCCTTCAGATAATGGCATTTTTAGAAAAACAACTCATCCACAGAATGCAGTCCAACAGAAGGCAATATTGTTTAAACTAAAGGCCAGAATATAAAAAGTGAATGTAAGAATGTCAAATTGCAAGGGCAACCACAAAAATTCATGAGGCTTTAACAAGGAACCAAAGAAAGGAACCTGCTCAATAAAATAAAAATCTTAAAATTATGCTCAGCTCCAGAGCTGAAATACAATACCCTGTCACTTCACCTAAAATAGAAACCAATAACCCCAGTAGATTATGCTTTCCTTCATGGAGAAGTGTAGGAGGGGATTGGGATATATTTGTTGCGAGTAGATTCTGTGGGTATTTCTTGAGAGCCGGAGTTAAAAAAAAAAAAATCTTCTCTTCCATTCCAGATCAGCACATGCTCTAACAAGCTGTTTTAAGAAGCAAGGCACACAGGTTCACCAAAGGACTGAGGGAAGTTCTCTCCAAAACAAATCTTTTCAGGAAAGAGAAAGGCTGTACCTGAAACAGGAACATTTCTTACCAAGAAATTCAATTTTCTCTATTGCTTTATCATAAAAACTGACCCTTTTTTTCTGAACAGCAATTACTCTTCTTGTAAAAACTGTGATTATTTTTACTTTTTTCTTTCTCACAGTGCAGAATAGCCACCACTAATCCATCCTTGTAACTGACACAGCTGGAGCCAAGTTTTCATCAAAATCAGCACTGCATCCACAAAATCTACATGAGCACTTACTGTATGTACAAAAATGCTGGTAAATAAGCACAGAAGCAGAATTACACAATTTGTATGCAAAGATGTGGGTTTCCAAGGGCAGTATTTTAGCATTACAGGTGAAGTGTACCTTCAAACATGCACCCATTTTTACTAATTTGTACCTTAATGAAGAATAGCAATGAGTGTTTACTTCATTAAACATCTGAACCTGGCAGCACCACTTCTCAATGAACAGGTCTAGAAAGTGTGGTATGTTTTGCATTCAAAATTTTATTGTGGTAACACTCAAAAAAGACATTGTATGTACTTGCTTTTCCTAGAAGTTCACCACAGACCAGGATTCTCTCCATAACTCTTGAACTGTCATATTTCTGTGTTTTTATCATGCTCACATTTGCGAGATCTTCTTATGTGGGCATCTAATAAAATATCCTGACATATTTCACCTTCTACTTCATATTACATTGAAGGACCACTGTGAGCTGTTATCTCTTTCTTGAGTGTTCATCCTTTAATTAGTCTGTATCATCACATGATATATCTCGACTGAAACTTTAGAATGTTTTTCAAGTCAAATTATTTGGAACAGGGTGGCTGGGAACAACTACATTTACCTGTATTAGAATTTGACCAGCATACTCCAACAAACACTACTATTTAAAAATGTGTTGGTCAGCATTTGATTTATACTTCCCACACCTTCAAACATACTAAACATAATGATCCTACTCTGTCAAAAAACTCACAAAACCCAAACAACAGCAAATTAAACACCTCAACACGTACAACTACTGCTCCACATGTCATGCCAAAAGCACAAGGTCAGTCAGTCTGAAAATCCTGCATGTTCCTTCTGCTTCACTTCTAGCTTAAGCCATGGCACAGTTTAGGGTACAGCCAGCACGAGGGTCCATTCCCCCAGAAGCGGGGATCACCTTCCCACCAGTCTCCAGGGTCAGCCAAGGACACCTCAGCAGGCTGGACACCTGCGGACATTCCATACCCCAGCGCACGCGGAATTATATCGATTTTCACGCTGTAAAAGCACTCTGACGGGCTGACACGCAGACTTTGAAGGGCTTGGAACTGGAAAAAAAAAGAAAACAAACCTACACAAAAAATAATCTAAATGACAAACAACAGTCATGATCTGGGGGCAACAAAGCTGGAGGTGCCTGTTGCTCCTGCCTAAGGCTCCACCACCGAGGCAGTAGTGGAGTGTGTCTATGTGTGTATATAGATACATATGTGTATATATACATGTGTATGTGTGTGTATATATATATACACATATACGTGTATAAATGTGTTATATATGTATTTGTCTATATGTTTTATGTGTATGTGTATACACGCGTATTTATGCAGGCATTTATACACATATATTATACGTGTGTATATACAGAAACTCTTTTTAAAAATTGTATTTAAAACGACTTTAAAGCTGAAGTTACGCCGGCTGCAGGAGCCTCCCGCGGCCCCGCCGCGCTTCTCACGGCTCGCAGTGCCCCCGCCGGCCGCCCAGNGAGAGCGGGGCGGGCGGCGCTGGGCCGGGGGTGGCGGGGTGCGAGGGGCGCGGGGAGTGCGGGCTCCGAGCAGTGCGGACTCGGCCCCCTCAGAGCGGGCAGGCCCATGGTGCCGGCGGGCTCGTCGGGCGTGAGGGCAGCGGAGAAATTGTACCGATAAGGCACCGACACTTTATTATTTCCGTCCAAGTGTTTCCTGGAATGTATCTTCTCTCGCTCGTAGAAGTAGAACCAAAACCAACAAAGTCCGAAGCTACCAATTATGCTTAATTAGGAGAAAAATATCGCACGGGAGAGATTTTTTTGCGGGTCGCCACTATATGCTGGGTCTACGGAAGCACCTATCGCAATGTTCCCCGTTACTGCCTGCCCTGGGACCTCCCACTTCTTCCCTGCATCAGAGGGGGAACGGGAAAGCGTCCCTTCGCTGGTTTGACTCCTGGCGCTGGCTCGCACTCTCGCTGCTGTTTTCCGGCGGAGAAGATGGGCGTCCTGCATGCCACCAAACTTTGGTATCTTTGAGGTCTGAGAAGCATACTCCGTACAGCACAGGGCACGGGCCTGTGCCAGCCTCCAGCACACGAGGAGGCAGGCGGAGGCCGTCTGCTTCCCCACAAGCAGAACAGGAGCACACGCCCTCTGCTCGGGTGTTGGACACTCTGGCTGTCCCTGCCCCTCTCCAAGGGCTCTGGGGCTCGAATTTGCAGGTGCAGGTGGTGCCTGACTTCCTCGGCTCTTAGTGCTCAGAGACCCACGGGACATAGGCATGCTTACGAGGGAAAATACTTCTCACGTACCATACAGGTGAATTGTTAACGTTTTACATACATGAAGAACAGACGTGAATCTCAAACTTACTTCCTTCATGTTACTCCCACGCTGGAGCTCGTGAATAAAAGAACAGCTCTTCCAGTGGAAATTGCCATGCTGTATCATTGGCTTGAATTGAGTGGCATGCCATAGCTCTCTGTTCAGTAGGGTTGTGCCTTTCAGCAAAGTATTGAGTAGAGAAATACTTCAATAAGGTTTTCTGTTCACATCTAACCGTATGTCTAAGAAACACAGTAAAATGTTACTTTTTCCTGTTCAGACTTGGTGTCCTAACAATGTATGCACTGTAAGGCGTGATGGTGAAACTGTCTTTTGCTGGCTCTTGCTTGCTTTGGCACAGCCATTATGAAGACACTATATAATATGCTATATTGCAAGAAGAGAGATCTGCTGTTGCCTTCTTACATGTCAGAGAAACAAAAAGCATGGCTCCATGTGAAAATACCACTGCTTTGGAAATTTATTAACCAGAATCACCACATACAGTATCTATTAAATCACACTGTTTCCTTTCATTGTATCTGCCTTCATTATATCTGTGATACCTTCCTAGAGATAGAAGCATAATCCTATGTAGCTCTTTCCTTTTCCAAATCAATTTCTTGTAGCTACCATGGTTCAAAAATCTAAAGAACATGTTTTGTTTTCAAGAAATAATAAAAATACAACTGGAGCTGTGCATTCAAAACATCCTTAATGCAGGTTATATTAGAAAAGCAGCAGTTTAGCATAGATACTCAGTTTAGCCTCAAAAAAGAAAAAAAAAGGTATCTGGACCTTAAGAGCTATCCCTTTACTTCAAGAAGTTTCTGCCAAGACATGTGCCAGAGATACCTGCTCATGTGTGCAAGTGTATCCACAGTCTGGTCCTTCATTTTGAGGAAGCAATCGTCCCACTGCCATTTCTCTAAAATGAAACCCATGATTCAGAAAAAAAAAGTCCCTCAAGATGAAATAGAGACTCATATGCATATCCATTACATACTAAACATTGTATTTTGTAATAGGGGATTTTTTTTGTCTCTTTTATATTTATGCATTTATTTATTTTTGCATTTAGAAGGAGCTAAGTGCGCCGTTCTTCTTTGGTTGCCAGTTCTTTGTCCTCCTCAGAAAGGGCTGAGATTCACTGGTGGCTGGTTGGTGGTGTGGGTTGTGAAGCTTCAGCTTCAGTAGGAAACAAAACCAATGTGACAGCAATCCTAAAAGCTAAACCATCCCCTGTCAGGTTTTAATTACTTCACCTCTCAAACCCAATTTAAATGTTTGTCATATAAGAGGGGAAAAAAAACCCCACCAACCCATAGAATGTGATACACACATCTGCATAGGAGTTGTGCTGACTTTCAGAAGGAAAAGGCAGCTTTCCTCAGACGATGTCCATTCTGCAGCTTCTGTTATTAGTATGCTAACATATGATCAAGCAACTTTTATCATCTTCTTCCACTCATCCTGTGTGGCATGAGTCCTTGCAGCTATAGTGCGATCAGGTTTTTTTCAAAAGTCTGTGCAACTATGATTAGGCAAGTTCATGGGCTGGCTAAATTTGACTTCTTACACAACTGAAGGGCAGAAAAAAACCCACAGTATTAAGCAATGGATGTGTTTGCAAAGAAGAGAATGATACCATGATTGTGCTTCAGTTGCTGGAAGTCATTTTAAGTGTCTCTTAACTCACAATGCATCTTTAAAATAGTTTTAAAAGGTCTCAGGTTGGTTTTTGACTAATTCTCATTTTTTTCCTTGCAGCAACAGCCCTAAGTCAGGAGAGAAGGTCTACAATTACCTTTTCTTTCTGCTCTCTTTCCCTGTGCCTCAAATCAAGCTAAAGATTAGAATACTAGTTTTGCATATCTACTAGTGAAATCATCAAGATCTCTCAGAATAGCCAGAATAAATTTGATTTTTTTTTTGCACTAGAGAATAATCTTAGAATGCATGAAACTCATTTTTCTTAGGTTTTTTAGGGAAAAAAATAGTAAGTCTATCTCAATATGCAACACATTTAATTTACCATGGCAACAAATATTAGGAGGACTTTTTTTCCTAGGCCTTGTTTAATCTTCTTTTACTAAGTCTTAATTAGTCCAGCAACTTTTAAACTAAACTGTGACAATGCAAAAAACTATTCAGATCCACTGATTCAATGTACGACACTCTGCACTTTCAGTTTTTATTATTAAATCTTTTATTCTGTTTGTAGATGCAAAAAAGGAACCAGCACAAAAAAATGTACATATTTTTTATCAAAAACATTGGCAAGTGCTAGGAATATTCATGTGAAAGGAAATACATTATTTCATTCTTCACTGATTTATCCCCACATGCTGACTCTCGGAGGTTTAGGGTATTTCTCTACGAATGCACAGTTCCACTGACTTAATACCAATACCTATGGAGTAAAAAACTTTGTCTTCTTGAGTAGCACCAAAGCCACTGTCTGTGGTGCCAGCTCATCACCCTCCTTTCTCCCACTTCAAGTTTGAACACTGTTGTTGGAGAGGTCTTCAGACAACCATAACACTGATATCACCAGTACACCACTGAATATCAAAATATCTTACAGTTTAGATCAGTGTTCCTTACTCTTCTGTGTTATCAGAGACAGGTGCTACAGTGAAAGGGACACTCAGTTTCTGAGAAGAGTCATCCCTTTAGTTTCTATTTGTGTAAAAAAGCCTGTCTGGCTAAAAAGTGTTTCCCAGTAAGATATGAAAGCTTGAAAGTTGGATTTATTTTGCTGTTTTGTTATATTAATAAAAATAGTAAGAAATGTTTGGGATTTTTTTTCACATATAAATTTAGGATGCAAAAGGTAAGAAGGGAGAAGTTTCACTGCGACTGGTGCAGAAAGATGTACATCTCTGCATATCTGAGGAAAACTCCCAAATACAAAATATTTGAAATGTTGAAATATATTTATTAAAATAGGTACAAATAGGATCATCAGTTAAAAAAAATTAACTTCTGAAAAAATGTCCTGCATTATTTCAAAGGATAGCAATAGATCACAGTGTATCAGGAAGCCACCTAGGAATATAGTTGGAAAACCTCCAGAAGCAGGAGCTGTGATCACTCACCAGACTCTATGAATATGTTTCACTGACAATGCTCAGTGCTTACCAGGGCTGCACATTTTTTATTTCCTTGCAACACTCCAAACCTACTGGTTTGCCCTTGTGTAAGGGCAGGCTCCCATTACAAAAAAGGAGAGTTTACTTTTAAGCTTGAAAAGAGCACTGAAATGACATGAAAATATTTTCTTTCTTTTTCAGGTGTACTGAAGAAATAGTTCTATTTGCTTTCCCAGGTGGAGATTTCCCAACAATTGGAGAGAAGTAAAAATTTTTGTACAACAGTAAAATTGCATATTAAAAAAACTTAAATCCTTCATCTTATTTAAAACAGATATTAAAAAAAGCATATTTGGTTAATGCTTATAAAAAATAAGGCCAGTCATTCCACCTAAACTGCTCCTATGTTTGTGCCAGTACAGGAGACCCTAAAATGCTTTCTCAACCCTACAACTGTTGTCTTCTTATGTGGGTGTTTCTGCAGAAGGCCACTCCATATTTCTGTTCTGGCTGAAGTGTTAATTGACAGAAAAATATATCAGAACACGAAAGCATGGCAGGTTTGAAACTGAGAGTCCAGAGAGTGGCTCAAGTTAAAAGTGAGTGAGATGCTTCAGTGTTGCAGTGCTTTTAGCCACCTTGAGAGAGGTTGGGTACTCAAAATGGAAAAAAGCAGTCACTTGCACACCAATAGAGCAAATGTGCATATTATCATTTAAGGTGCACTTCTGTTAAGACTCAAGACAGCTGGAAGTCAAGTTGAAAGAGAAACTAGTTCTGTGTCCTGCTCCTCCTAGCAGGCTCAGTATTTTGTCAAATTTGCATCAAGCAGGCTCCAAACTAGTTAAAACTGAAACCTCCTGATTCTGTGGTGTACTGCATTGCCCCAGGCAGTAAGGCTTCTGCGCCTGCAGCCTCACTTGGACAAATAAGAATAGTTACTTTTTGAAAGTATTTCCCTAGGCCAAGTCATTCATTCATCTTTCTTGCCTATCTGAAAAGAGTATCACTGTAGAGATCTTAGACCTCTAGTGACAATAACAGGACCTTTCAATAAAAATTAGATAAAAAATAGTTTTATCAACATTTCTAGGAGTTCATAAATAGAAATAGCCTTCAGCACATTTAGTAAAAAAACCAATGGCAAAATATCCCGTCCATTTCTAGGGCTTGTCATTACACAGAAGTGTCTGGAAAAAACACCGGATTTGGAAGACATTCAAGTCAGTCTGTGATAGCTCCAGTGGGATCATCGCCTTCTGCAACATGATAAGCAGCAGCAGAGGATTGTTCTGAGGGGATGTTTTCTCCTGTATTCCAAAGCTTTTTTCACTTGGTCTTTAGCATCTCCTACATAGTCTTCAACATTTTGCATATTTATCTCAATAACATCAAAGGTGTCCGCCTGTTCCTCCACCAGCAGGGCCACCTGCAGAAAGAGCTCGTGGACTTCCTTAATGCGACCTTCTAACTTCACCAGCTCCTTGTGTCGCGTCTCTATCTCATTCAAGGCTGCGCGAGCTCCCTTAACATCTGACAAGAGATTCTCAGAGAACACATCCCATTTGCCCTGCTCAATCATCTCCTCAATCTGGTGGCCAGAAACATCTTTGCCCATGATCTCCAGCTGCCGCTGAATGCGAATCTTGCAATTCTCCCGCTGGTTCATCTCCGTTGCATTGTAATCAAACATAGCGTCCTGAAATGTGTGCATGAGGTCAACATAGTGGTTCTTCGCCACCCTGGCAACAACAGACATAGCTCCATATTTTGTTATTGCATCTTCACAGAAATCTCTCATTATCTGCAGTTTCCTGTGGATGCTTTCTCCACGGCTCTTAATGTCTCTGGCAATACAATTAGTATCTCGTTTGATGCTGCTAAGGCGGCGCATGGAAGTAAGGAAGCGGGTGTTTTGCTTTCTGAGACGGTTGACATCCGCTTTTAGGTGGTCATTTTCTGTCCGGATGTTCTGTATGTCCTTATGAAGAATTTCCAAGGCATAATCTGTCTCATAAAGGAGAATATCCTGGGGTGAATTTTCATCATCATCACTATCAGAAAACTGGTGGTTGTGTAACCTGGCAAATTCACGCAGCTCACTTAAACGGTCTTTCATCCTGCCTGTAAAATAGGAACAGGAGGAATGTTAAGGTTGGTTTAAAGTTGTTAAAGTTGAAAATCTGTAACTAATAACTACATCATGGTGATAACTAAATCATAGATAAGAAAGAGAGCTACTAAGATAACCCAAAATACCAAATTTTAAATTTGTTCACAGTATTTTATACAGTGATGGATATCGCATCCAAAACTCTGCTAGAACACTGTTCTAGAAAGTACAAAGATTAGAAACAAAAACTGCAGGAAAGAAGACAACAAATCCTGAAGATAAATCAAAAAGAATAGTAGGGCAGTCCCAAACTCCCCACAAAACGCCAGTCTTTTACTTGGAGGGGAAAACCAGACTCTTGATAGGAAGCCTTCAGCTATCAGCATCTGTAGACATGTTAATAACTGAACACCTCCCACTGCTGCTCACTAGAGAAATCTCCTCTAGCTCCTGATCCTTCATTACATCAGCTACCGAAAATGTCACAGGGCTTCCCTCATTCTAAGTTTGCTTTTCGTGGGAGAATACTAAGAAGCCTCTCAGAAACAGACAATACAGTTGGGAAAGAAAAGTTTCAAAAAATGGTGTGGAAAGTATCAAGCTAGGAAAAAAAAAAAGAAAAAAAGAAAATAAAAGAAAAAAAGAAAAAGAGCAACCTTAGTGTTTCCAGATTGACCATAGAGCATCAGGCATCAACAATGAGGGCAGCATCTCTCTTATGAGGAAAGACTGCAGGAGCTGGGCCTGTTTAGTCTGGAGAAGAGAAGACTGAGAGGGGATATCATCAACACATACCAATATGTCAAAGGAGGGTGCCAAGAGGATGGAGCCAGACTCTTTTCAGTGGTACCCAGCAACAGGACAAAGAAAAATGTCAATACACTAAAACACAAGAAGTTTCACCTCAACATGAGGAAGAACTTCTCTACATTGAGGGGGGCAGAGGCTGCCCAGGGAGGTCGTGGATTCTCTCTCTCTGGAGGCATTCAAAACCCACTGGACACATTCCTATGTCACCTGATTTAGGTGACCCTGCCTTGGCAGGGGATTTGGTCTAAATGATCTCCAAGGTCCCTTCCAGCCCTAACAGTTTTGCAATTCTGTGAACTTTGTGCTTACCATTCCTTAAACGTAAGAAAAATTAAATTTCATTAGCCTTCTACAAAGAGTATAGTTAACAACTGGCTCAACAATGATTTCACTTTCTGTTTTTGTCAAACAAACACTGAGTAAAGCTCCTGTGTAATAAACTCATAATTTTGTAAGAGTAGGTCTACCTTTCCTTCCTCAGGAAGAAATGGAGAAGCAAATACATAGTAATTCACAACACGAAAATACTAATGCTGTAGTAAATTCATCACTAATTCTGCAGCATCTCTAAAAATACTGCTTTTTTTTCTTCTTTTAATACAACAGGAAAGGTTAAAAAGTCAAACATTAAAAGAAGAATAAGGAGCTGTCAAGTGTGGCCTTGGATTGCACCACAATGTTGCCTGCGCACAGGAAGATCACGCAATTAAACACTGGCCTACGCACTATCACTTCCACCAAGTCTCTGCCTACAGTCTGTACGTGCTGAATAGAAGTTGTACAACATAAAATTTAATATTCACCATTCAGTTCATGCTGTCTCATTGACTGTGTTGCTACTGTTCATTTCCTCAGGGACTTCCCATGCAAAATCTTTGTAAAGTTCCATAAACTCCTAGCAGTCATTTGGGGAAAGGCAGATCTAACAACCCCACAGTCAGGTTTAAGGACAAGAGTGATAAGATTCTTGATGATTTATGATGCCCACTTGAGACACTTCAAGTGCAATTCTTTGTACCTGGAATGTTCAGAAGTCAACTCCTTCTGACTTTAGTTACTGCTGCAAGCCTCAAGCACTTTGCTGAGTAAGATCATGAAGGAACAAGCTGGACATCAGTGAATGAACACATGGATCAAGGCCACTTGTGAAGAGCTCCTCTCCAGTGATGTGGACAGCATCACACAAGATCTCCGTGATCCAGCAGATCCAGTAGAATCTAGCTGTAAGCAGAACAGAGGGATCAAGTTGCAGTTGCACTGACAATCTTCACCCTGGGTTTTCCCAGCTCCCCAGTAGTTAGTTCTAAAAACCTACATCATTTGTATCTATACACCAAAACTTACATTCAAGGTGGTCAACATTAGTAACTTTAAACTCTGCATTGAGGACCTGTACCTGTCTGGGATATGTCTCCACAGCTAAAGTGTTCACACTTTTGCTCTAACAAATGGATGCCATCTCTTTAAGCCTGACTTCAGAGTCCTGCAAAATCAGGGACTTTTTGGCACCTTCTTTCATTCTCCTCAACTCCTGTCTTTTACACTCTGTTTCTAAAGTGCATCACCTAGCCTGCTTCCCACTTCATCTTCACATTTTCAAGATGCTCTTTCTATCTACACACAGTACCTGGACAGGATGGAAGGACAGGAAGCAAGTAACTTTATGCCTGTATTTCAGCATCATATTATGCCACAAACACCACAAATTACAGAGGACACCTGTTCAGCTTTATGCTGAACATGCTCAGGTGCTCCAAAGCTCAGTATTTACAGTATTTGGCCAAGGAGGTATGTGAGGTTCAAGACAATGTCTAGATTTCCGGTTTCTTCAGCACCTTTTGCTCAAGAAACACAGTAAATTTATTTGGGTATTTGAAAACAATTGCTTTGAGAACCTCACAATTCGGCAGAATTTCAGGATTTTTTACATAAAGAAAAACAGCAGGCTGGAATGTAACACCACCACAGAGGTATTTTCCTATTTCAAATCCTCATTTCAAAAAAGGGGGACCAGATCTTCCCAAGAGAGGACAATAACTTCCAAGCATTCCTTGGATAGTGTCAGGGACAGAACTGACACTAAAGAGCTGAAACAAATAAGCAGGGAGAGCAAGGGAGAACAGCAATTTGAAACATTTCAACTTAACAAATTATGGTTTAGAAAAGTTGACCTCCTTTATCAGATGCTGTTGTTACTCAGCAAAGTTTGCATCTACGTATGTGTTCATGGCGTTGCTTGTAATTAGAGCAGCAATATATTAATACATGGTGTATTAGTGGTTGTTAGGGATAGCCTCAGACCTCAGTCTGTAAAATGAGCGTCAGTCTCTCCCTTCATACAGTGCCTGGTGCACCAGTAGAAGTTGGGGTCTCTGACTGGGAAGCAGCTCTGTAGGACCTTGGTGTGCTGGTTGGCATGAATGGGAACATGAGCCATGAATCCAGGCTGGAGTAGCAAAAGTGAGGAAAGAAAGGGACCCCTCCTGTCTGACACTTCAGAGACCATATCTGGAGTGTTACTGAACACAGACACACTGGGATGACCCATGGGAAGGCCACAGAGGTGGTCAGAGGTGCTGAAGCACCTGACATATGAAGAGAGGCTGAGAGAGTTGGGAATGTTCAGCCTCAGAAACAAGAAGCTCAAGGAAGATCTTGTTGCCATCACTAACTGCTTAATGCAGGGCTAGACCCTTCATGGAAATGTACAGCAATAGCACAAGATGCAACAGACCTAAGTAGAAAAAGAGCCAGCCAGATAGGAGACAGGCAAAAAGGAAGGAAAAAAAAACCCCAAACATTTAGAAACAACGGAAAAGGTGCCCAGAAAACTTTTGGAATCTGCATCCTTGAAGATACTTGAAACTCTTCTTGACAGGGCCCTCAGCAACCTAAAATGCTTGTGTGTTTTCAGTGGGCCTGGATTAGACAATGTCCAAAGGTCCAGTCTAAATTATTCTGGTAATCAGCCTTAGATAAAATTTTGCTAATTTGAACATGAACATAAACATATTCAACTACTTGCACAAGTCTATATAGGAGACATCTAACATATTAGAATATCAGGACAGCAACTACTGTGGAGTAACAACCACAAGTGAATAATTCTAAGTGCCTTCCTTCTAAGAGTGTGAGGCTTAATAGATTAGCTGTCAGTTTTATTTTATTTTCAAATACTGCATATATTTAAACCGGAACAAGTACTTCCACGTTTGTATCTTCAGGCTAGGTAAATCTGGCCCTGTAAAAATGAAGTCCCTTCTGCAGTCCATCATCATGTGTACACCCAAACACACACACAGGAAATACAGGCCAGGTGATGACTGCAGAGATTACATCTTTGAAGGCAGATACCCAGCAAGTACAGTCAGCTGAGGACATGTCCAGTGCTCATCTCTTCATGTTGCTGTGCTACTTACTAGTATTAATCATGACAGTGACAAGCTTTCCCATGATGCATGAGAAAGATACAAATTGTCCTGTTGCAGTAAGACGTGTATGTGTATGACTATGTGTATGACATAGGATTTCAAACAAGAAAGAAAATCCACTCTGAAAATCAAAAACTATGCATATGCATAAACCCCCTGTCTGTTAACCCCATAAACGTACAAAAATCTGTCCTACAAAGCGTATTTCCACTGCCATGCTAATGTTCTGAAGCCTGTTAACTATGCAGAAATAACTTAAGGATAAAAAGTTATTTCTGTAGAAACAAGTGAGCTGCACACCTGTTTATTTCAGCTTTAATATTTGTATAGCCACACCTGATCCCCATATGGACCATTCACTTAAGAGTTGGGCTCAATAATCCTTGTGGGTACCTTCCAGCTCAGAATATTCTTTGATTCCATGATCAGAGTTTGGGGACAAACAGTGAAATGATAAAGCAGTTTCAGCACAGCATCCATATTTCATGGCCAGCAGCTGGGAAGGAAGGCAGTGTACATTTTTTCTTCTTGAAGCATTCATAAATGGCAGCTGCTACTTAATACCAGCCTGTGGGTTACCAAAAGTCCAGTCAGTAATCTTTTCAGTCTTGAGAAGGGCCTTACAAGATGAAGTTTTTACTTCAGTTGTTTGAGGAACAGCAGATATTTCAAAACAAGCCAGCTAAAAATAATTTCTGTCAGTAGTTCTTCTCACCCTAGGAAGGTAAAAGGAACCCACGTGACTCATCCTGGCTCTGAATGGCATGTGATTTTGATCACACGACACACAATAGATGTGACCCAAAAAACAAGTGATGAACAATTAGGAAATAACCAGCTCCTAGGCAAAATTACTTCATACCTAAGTGTGTGTCAGCACATTTCAGTGACTTCCCATATGGCTCGTAGAGGATGTAGATCGAAGTCTACTCAGATGGACTTGCTGAATTGAACACACTCCATTCCAAGGCAAATAGTGTGCTGCTGTTGCCCTAAAATGCAAGTCATGCATAGGTAAAAAAAATGTTAAATTTAGCTGAAGCCTTTGGTTTAAGAGTTGGAGTCTCGGATTTAGCAACAATTTTCTAGTAACTATCTGTTTTGGCAACAATTGTCTTAGACCAGTGTCCTGGGTTGACTATATGATCCTTGTATCCCCAATCGTCTGTCTTGCTTATGCCAAATATTGAGTTCTGTGGCTTTGGGGTTAGGCCCAGAGAGACGGAGGGAGTGGAGCGGGGGGAGAG
>VZTZ01013669.1:4099-18714 GCA_013400955.1 Drymodes brunneopygia
CAGCTCCAAGGGTCAGAGCAGACCCTGCCAACCTGGCAGAGGGGCCAAAAAGCAGTTTTGAGAGTTTAAAATATATTGCCATATGGTAACACAGTGGTTTTTATAGGATGTATGCAAATGTTGTAGGATTTGTAACTTGTTTTAGATTGCTTAATGAAAATTAGAATATTCAGTAGAGAAGATGATTTATTGTATTGTAAATGGCAACCTTGCTCTCTTTACTCTCAGTTTTTACCTCTTCTCTCTTAGCTCTTAGACCCACTCTCCTGGCTTTACACACTTTATTCTTAACTCTTAACTATGCTCTTTTTACTCTTTCTTAGCTTTTAGCTCTTAGCTCTCTCCTCTTGCCTCTTCACTGACTTCTTCTACACTCTCTCCCCCTCATGCTCACTTTCTCACTTCTCTGACCTGCTCTGGGCTGTGTCTGGCAGCCCTTGGCAGGTCCCCTACACCCACACTCCTTTACAATAAACTTCGTGTTTTAAGACCTGACTTCAGAGATCTCTCGTCTCCGTCCCAACCCTCTGGAACTGAACCGAACCGAATCCTACACCCCTCTCTCCCCATAAAATCAGCCCCCCTGCCCAGCTGGTCAGAGGCTGTTTTAGGATCTGCATTATCCACATTGTCCACTCAGAGCTGAGTTTGTTCTTGCAGTGATGAGAGGGCCCTGCAGCCACTGCCTCCGGAGCTTTGGGCAGGAATTAATTCCTGTGCTGCAAATCGCGTTTTAATCATGGCAGGACAAGCAGCAGATGAATGGCCTTGGCTGGCAAACATCTGGATTCCATGCTTGGGTTGGCAGGAGCTCCCCTCCTGCTGCTGGGTTTTTGGGAGAAAATGCTGCTGGTTTATCCCATCCTGTTAAATAACTCGGAGTAAGAAACAATTCTGAAATGTTGGGGTAACTTTGGTTACCTTGCAACTTTGAGGAGCAGAAATCGGATGCTCTGTACTTGTTTGTTTTATTTAAATTTGAGCAGGCTCTAAAGGTACAATGGAATAAAATGTATTAAAATAACAAATATTTGATGTTGTGAACCTCAGTTCTCCCCTCCTGCTGCTGGGTTTTTGGGATAAAATGCTGCTGTTAAATAACTCAGAAACAATTCTGAAATGTTGGGGTAACTTTGGTTACTTTGTATTAATCAGAACTTTGAAGAGCAGAAATGGATGCTCTGCATCACTTGTTTGTTATTTAACTTTGAGCAAGCTCTAAGGGTGTAATAGAATAAAATGTGAATAAAATGTATTAAAATAACAAATTTTGATGTTGTGAACCTCAGGTCTCCACCCCTGCTACTGGATTTTTGGGATAAAATGCTGCTGGTTTATTCCATCCTGTTAAATAACTCAGAGTAGGAAACAATTCTGAAATGTTGGGGTAACTTTGGTTACTTTGCATTAACCACAACTTTGAAGAGCAGAAATTGGATGTTCTGCATCAATTTTTTGTTATTTTATTTTAACTTGGAGCAGGCNAATTGGTCTTCCCTCCTGCTTCTGAATTTTTTTGGGATAAAATGCTGCTGTTTAATTCCATCCTGTTAAATAACTCAGAGTAAGAAACAATTCTGAAATGTTGGGGTAACTTTGGTTACCTTGCAGCTTTGAAGAGCAGAAATTGGATGCTCTGCATCACTTGTTTGTTATTTTATTTAACTTTGAGCAGGCTCTAAATAACTAATAAAATGAAATGTGAATAAAATGCATTAAAATAACAAATATTTGATGTTGTGAAGCTCAGGTTTGGAATATTTGGGGATTCTCTCAGGTTTCCCTGGCTGGGGAGCAGAGGCAGAATGGGCTCAGAGCTCTCTGGGGGCTGCTGGAAAACCCTGCTCGGAATTAAAGCACAGCTTTAACTCTTTCAAGGGTAATCTCAGCTTAAAAATGAAGTTTTGGACATAATTTTTGACCCAAAATACTGATTCACTGACCAGAATATTCAGCCAGCCCAATTTATTACTTTAACAAACTTTCTTCAATTTTTCTTTAAAAAATTTCAAATATTTGGTATCCTGTTGGTATTTCACTGACAAATTGAAATATCAGCCAATTTCTCCTGGGGGGTTTAACTTTGTTCCTTTTGTCCTGAAATTGGAAAATGTCTCCTCATGTTTAAGCAAAATTTATTGCAAGTGAGTAAAATATTTCTGATTTTAAAATGTTGCTTCAACTCGGACTTAAGTGGAAATAATGAATTTTTTTTCTTCCAAATTTTGTGTTGTAATGACAGTAAGATGCACTAATAGCGTTTTTTGGTTCAAAGATGTTTTTCCTTAAAGTTTTGGATTTGTTTTGGGTTTAGGAAATATAAAAGAATTTTTTCAAGGAAGAGAAAAAATGGAAAGTACTTGAAGATGGGAAGAGAAGTTTTATGGGACTTTGTGTGTTGTTTACATCTTTCTTTATTGGGGAATGAAAGGAATAATTTAAATAAATGAAAGGAATAATTTAAATAATCCACATCTGCTGAAGAGGAGCTGATTAAAAACCAAATCTTGCACTTGATCAAATCCTAGAGCTTGACCTAAAGCTGGCCAGAAATTCTCTCACCATAATGAGCATTGCTCTCAAGAGATTCCTTTGGAGCTCTATCAAAATACAACATTTATTACAATATAATAACTAATGTATGTTTAAAGAAGGGAAATTTGCTTGAATGTCTTTGTTAGAGACTAAAGCAGCTTTATGGGTCTGCTGTAAAAATCAAAATGAGGAATTTACTTGCTGGAATTATGGACTTTGATATTTTGAGTCACTGGTGGCATCCTAAGTCAAAAAAGCTACAATTTTTTGGGATTTGGTTAAAAAAATATCTGGGAAAATAACTAACAAGTAGTTATGGCAGTGTTTTTTACCTTCAGGTATTTTTTTTTTTATGCTCCTGGTTGTTCAGGGAGCAGCCTGAACCTTCTGGAGTGGTTTTCCATAAGAGAAGAAAATTCAAGTTGATTCATGTTGATGAAATCGGGTTTGGCAGCTGTTCTATTCCTGGTTCTGTCAGAAGTTCTGCTCACCCCTCGTGCTGGAACTGTGAGAGAACAATAAATACCTGTAGGAGATGTTTTTTTTGGAATTAAATCCATTCAGAAGGCCCCATTTGATTGAGTGACTTTCTAAGCTTGGGGTTTTTTCAGTTTTGTGTAGACATTGGGTTTGTTTTTCTTTTAAATCTCAACACAATTTGACAAGATGAATTCTTACTTTGTAATTATGTCTGTGCTAAATTCATTTTCCACTGATCAGAATTCTTCAGGGAAATCTACTGTGTCAGGAGGAGTTTTCTGGTTAACAGCTCTAACCAGAGCTTGCTTTGAAATGTGTGAAATGTTTCAGCCCAAAAACAAATTAAGAGCATTGTGATTGCACATTCGAGGAACATCTTTAGCATCACATTTCATAAAGAGCTCTGGTTTGAAACCTCCTGTCACTTGCAAAAGGAGATGTGAAAGAAGGAGAAAACATCTCTGGCATCACACAATTCTGTCTAAAGAACTGAATTTATCTTAAATACACAAAGTTTATAGTTTGCAATCTGTCATGGGCTCCTCTCTGAGACTGAGGGACATTTTTATTTTCTGCAAAGCAAGAAGCTGGTAATGCCCTGCTTTTTTAGAATATCAGTGCTGGAAGTTTTTCTGGCCTTGATTTAAATTTTGGTGCAATCAAATCTTGTCCTTTTCTGGCAGAAACTCTGTGACTGTCACCCTTCACCTCAGCTGGGCTGGTTTCTGCACTTTCCTCTTCTCATCCTTTCTTCCTTCCTTTCCCCTTTCTCTGCTGGAGCCCTGTCCCCAAATCCAATTCTCAACAACCTATCAAGGATGGATTATTTTACAGATTGATTTAGGTATTGATGCTTATACATGAATATTTTAGCTGATCCAAATGGAGAAGGATTGCATTAATTTTATCTCTGATTTAATTTCCTCCCGCTCTCCCATTCATTCTTGATGTTCTTTAGGATATGTCAAGCCAACAAATATAATTTTTCAGCGGGTCAGAAGCATCTTTAGAGAAGTTTAATGTCTGAAGCCCTGGATTTTGCTACATTTGTGAGCAAAACCAGCTCTGCAGGATGGGCTGGGCTCCAGGAAAAACTTTTCCAAGTCATTCCCAGCTCCTTGCAGTGCTCTGAAGGGAAAAAACCTCTTTTTCTGCTGAAAATTCCCAGGGCTCTTTTGTCTTGCACTGGATGTGGTTTGGCAGAGAGTGTTTTACAGCAGCTGTAAGGCCCTGAGGAGTGGTGATAAGCTGCTCAGCTGTCAGGGAACTCCTATTTCACAGGGCTTTTAGGTGACCATAACTGCTCATTCATAATTTATAAAATAGTGCTGGGTGTAGGGGCTGCTTGTGCAGGTTATGGATGGACTCAGTGCTGAGATCTCAATGCTTGAACCCTGCAAAATGACAGCACACCCATCAAAATCTGCTTCATATTTTGCTGATGCTGTGAAATGCTGGCATTTTTCACTCCCTCCTGTGCAATCAGCAATCAAGAAAATCTCACTTTTTCTCCCTCTTAACGAGACAGATAAATCAGCTCAGCCTGGGGAGAGCGTTCTGCACGGCAGAGAGAAAACAAATGTTTGCAAACTAAAAGGGTGACAAATATTGCTGTGTTTTATAGATCATAACACCCCAAAATCGAAGCTTTTATGGCTGGGGGTGTGGGGAAAACAGCCAGTCCAGTTTGGGAGCTGAGGGTAAATCCAGGGAAGCAGAGTGCTCATATTTCTGGGAGAGGGAACATAAAGAGTCTGTGACTCAAAACACCAAATGTTTGGTTCAGCCACACTTCATTTTTGAAGCTTTCAGCTCCCACATTCTCAGATCTGCTGTTCCATCACTGTGTGAAGCACAGAAGATTGTCAGTGTCTAGACTACATCTACACAGTCGTGTCTCTCTTGATTAATGACTGAAATCTGCAGATGAATTGCTTGGGTTTTGTCCTTGAGAGGAAGGTTGCCAGCAGAAAATTGTATTTCTTCCTGTTGGACACGTTCCTCGAGCAAACTGATCTTCTTCTGCAGTTCCTGAAACAATATTTCTCTTGATTTTATCGCCCATTTCTGCCTTTTCCTTGGATAAACGTGTCCAGCTCCCATTTTTCAAGGGGGAGGCAGAAATAGGTGGAACATTTTGAGGAAAACCCAGGCCTTTGCTGTGATCCCAGCAACCATCAAACCCCCTGATTGGAATCTGGGACAAAACCTCTCAAAAAACTCAAGATTTATTGAAGAATAAAATTTCTGAAGGTTCCAGGATATTAGAAACTGGTACTGCAATGGTGTGAAGTGGGCAAAGATTGTGTTGCCTTCCTTAGCCCATGAATTTTTCCAAGGAAGAGACACTTCCTTGCCGGATTTTTTAACCACTTTCTCAATATTCCAAGGGTTTTTTATGAATCATTCTCCCAATACAAGCAGATTTCAGTTAAATGTCACGTTCAGGTGAATTATAATGATCAGGGAATAAATATGGGACAGGAAAAAGAGGAAAATTCCTATAATGAGTTCATTCCAGGCTTGTGTTCCGGAATTAGGTGACTGAGTAGGAAATAGGAAAGTTAACCTGTTCTTCATGATGGAATAACTGATATTATTCCAGAAAACCAGTGGGGGTGGTAAATGCAAATCCCTGAATTTCTAGGAATTTACATCCAGAGAGGGGATATCTGTGTAAATCTACCACTGTTAATATTTTAGGGATGATTTGATTTATCCTTCTTCAGAAAAAAACCAATTATAGTTGTTTTTTTCTTGGTAAAATCAACAGCCAGAGATCAGAAGTGTTTAAGAATTATGGCAAGCTTGATTTTTGTAATAATGTAGCCAAAAACTCTTTCTGGATAAGAGATATTTCAGAATGCACGTGGAAATACTCATCAGTTTGGACAAAAAATGAATTTGTATCTCTTTTTATTTACACTCTGGTCTTTTATTGCTGGAATGTCACATTAAGAGACTTGCAATTCATTGTGTTAAATACAAGAAGCTGAAAGAAAAAGAAGAGGTTATGGTTTCTCTGAGAACACTCCTGTGAGTAAAATAATGGTAACACCAAAGTAGAATCTTGTGCTGACCTCAGCCAAGATGTAGCTGCAGATATTTCCCCAAAATATATGAATTTTGAGTAATCTCATTGCTAAAAAACATGGATAGAATGTTATTTACTTGTTGATTCCAGGGAGAAGACATTGTCCCTCATTTCAGACATAAATATTTTATGCAATAATAAATAAATAAATAATAAATCTACTAAAGGGGAGTGCAGGCAGATAAGCACAGATATTTCTGCAGAAGTTTTGGTGTCAAATCCAACTCAGTACAAGGCTCAGAAAAGCAGCAATTTAAACCAGAGCTCTGCTCTAATTTATAACATCTTTGTGGTGTCAACTCCCACCCAGCAAACAGTAATAAAGCTCTCAGGTGGAAGATTAATGAGCATAATTCATGCACCACTGGCCTGGAAATGGGATGCAAACCTGGCGTTTGGGCAGTGCAATTATAGAAAGGAGAATTGTAAATGTTCTTGGCAATGTTTCAGTCTGACTTACAAACTTGGACCAAAGTTGTTGCTCTTCCAAAAAAAAAAGAAAAAAAAATTATAATATTTTAAGATTTCTGCTCATGGTGGATGTAGATTTAAATTCTCTTAATTATAGATGAGGGTTCTGTGTGTGAATATTGTGCCTGGCACTTCATTCCCCTGAGCACCAACGTCCCAGTCCTGCCAGGACTCTTTGCCTCCCAATCAAACCCTAATGAAGCAAATCACTGCTCTGGAGCTGCTCATCACATCTGCTTTTAAATATTTCACATTAAAAATCGACCAGAAATGTGTTTTCAATCCTTCCTAATGATGTTTTCCCTCATTGCCCCTCGTTTGGAGTTGGAGTTTGGAGTGGGAATTTGAATAATCTGCCATTTGGAGTTTTAAGGGTGAAATGTTGGAATGTGGGGATGTTTCCACCTTGATCCTGGTGAGTCAGTGCAGTGAGAGCTCTGTTTTCACACACACTTTATCTTTTTCCTGCATCCCTGCTCTCCTCTTTATTCCTCTCTTTAGGTGATCCTTTCCAGAGCTTTTCCAGAGCAGAACACACTTGATCCCAGCCCCAGACCATCCCACAGGTTGTTCTGACCTGCTCTGCCCCCAGGTGATTGATCTCCACATTCCCAGCACCACTTCTGGGTTTGTAACCATACCCAAAACCTCCCTTTTTTACTCCTCCTCACATCATCATTAACAGCTAATTATCCTCTCAGATTCCTCTCATCTTTAAAAACATTCCAGTGTATGGTTGAGCATGTTCAGAACTTCTTAAACCTTTTTTTTTATTTTAGCATTTCTCTATACATGGAGTGAGAACAAATAAAGAAACGAGTTTTAGGGCTTAAAAACATGACCCTCCTTCCCTGGATCCATTTGGGTGCTGTCCATGGGTTTCCAAGGCAGGAATTCCCTGGTTAATTCCCACAGCAGAGCTGGGACTAAATTTGGCTAAATCCTGAATGATCCCCAGCTCTGGGAAGGCAGAAACATTTGTCCTTTATGCCATCCCTTCTGTGGGTAACATCCTGCCTGCTGACAGCTTATTCTCTTTTGATTCTTGTTATCAATATTCTGTCAGAGATATTTAAGAATCTTACCAAGGTTCACTGGGCTCCACAATCCCATTATACAGGAATCATTACTTAGTAATAACCAGAGAAGCAATGAAGGAATCAATAACTGCTCCAAAAGCACAGTCTGGGCTATGAAAATCTGCTTTTCCTTCTCATAACACTAACAAGGATGGTGGAGCTGATTTTGGTAGCTCTGTCCTGCACATCAGTCATAACCTTTCTGTGAAAGATAAACTCACCCAAAGCTGCACTGGAGAGTAGGAAGGTGGGAAAGGGGAGTTGTGCTGGTGTAAAACTGTTGCACTGCTGGCTATGAAAGAAACACGCAGGCTTCAGAGCAGCAGTTTGGATACCAGGCAGGACCACCAAAAAGGGGGCCTTTTTTATTCTCTGATTTATATATTTTTCTTAAAACAATCATGGATTGGTGAAAGAGGTTACCACCTCTATAAGTTCACAGGATAAAGACATGGTCAATCATCTTTCTCTGTTTTAGGGGAAAGGAATGAAAAACAATCTAAAAGTTCAAAACAATCTTGGCCAGTTAGGAAAACAAGGACTGTGTTTATAGAAAATGCATGGGAACTTCTACTGCAAAATTACAAACATAGAACCCTGCAAAAAGCAGGGTGACATAAAACCCTCCCTGTTAAATTCTTGCCAACATTTGAATCAGCAGGTTTGTTATTTTTGCGTGTAAGTTGTTCTGCAGTCCTAAAATCGCTCACTGAGAGGCTGCACTGATGTCTTAGGTTTTTAACTTTTTATTTTCTAGATCAACACTGCTCTAGTGTATGACTCTAAGACTCCATAACTTGTCAGCAGTGTTCTGTCACTGTTCCTTAGACGAAAGAATTTCTCTCTAAGCCAGAGTTTCAAGGACAAACTGTTTCTCCAAAAGCCCAAAATGTAAAGAGCCATGGACAGCAGCAAAGAGAAGAAGGAGACAAACTGGGGATGGGACAAACTGGGGATGGGACAAACTGGGGATGGGACTTCAGGACCCAGAGGTGTAATTGGACAAAGGATTTTTGATATGCAGATAGACTTAAGGTAAATCTGTCCAAAAAGCACGTCCCAGGTGTGCCCATTTTTGGGTGTAGTCTCTGCAAGACTCCTGCATGGCCCAAAGTGTACCTTGTTTTAATAAACATTTCTTTTATTCTTTTAACTCTGCCCAGCTTCTGTTTCAGGTCAGCCTTTCATAAGGCAACAGCACCCTGCTTTTAGCTGAATTAAAGAGAATTAAGTGAAAAGAAAACAGATTGATCAGCATCAAAGCAGCACCTCAAAGACAACGGAACATCCACCTGCTCACTGTGAGCTTAAATGGCAGCACAGAGCTCTGGAATGTCAAGAAAGAGAGCCAAGGAAATTTTGAAAATATTAGAAGGGACCTTAAATCCCATCTCATTCCCACCTTCCACTATCCCAGGTTGTTCCAACCTTGTCCAATCTGGCCTTGGACACTTCCAGGGATCCAGGGCCTTCCCCCCCTCACAGGGAACAATTTCTTCTCAATATCCAACCTAAATCTCTTCTCTTTTAGTTTAAATTTTTTCCCCCTCGTCCTACTTGTTAGAAGCCAGCACGTTCTAAGGGCTACATAATTTTAACTGCTGTAATGATTTTGTTAATTTTTTTGCAGTGTGCTGTTCTTAATCAAAATGATTTCTTGTTTGAAACATGAACCATTAATTTACAATTAATGCTGAGAGGGATGAGGTTTTTTTCCCTTGTCAAAATAAAACTTGTTCCAAATAATAATGGGATTGTCACTTTTCCCATTTTCCCTTTGCTTCCTCTTTTGTTTCTCCAAAATTAATGTTTTCTGATACAATTGTTAAATACAAAATCGAGCACACTGGAAGGAAAAAATCAATCTCATTAATGACCTGGCAGCTTTGTCCAGAATTCATTAACATTAATATCTTATTTTCCATTGTGCATTTTACATGGATTATTTGCATTCACGGACATCCATCAACAAGTGGGGGCTGAGATGGGACATGGAATAAAAGTGACAGTGACCTTTTCATGGATAATAGAATTCAGATAAAGAAATGGTGAAATCACCCTTGAATGACAGATCTCAGGCTCTGAGGAGATCCAAGCCCATGGCTTTGGCTTTGGGACAGAATTCCCTGGTGAATGAATTCCTCTAAATTCCCTCATTTAGAGAATTCCTGTTGGGATCCTTCAGACAAATTACCCTCAGCAAAAAATATTTTTTTTTTCCCTCCTTCTTGAGTTTTTTTGGTGTGGTTCTTTTGGTTTCCGTTTTTTTTGTAGGTTTGGTTTTTGCACTGATTTTGACCTTTCCTTAAAACACACAGCACTTGATATTTTTAATTTAATTAGTACTTTTGTGACATTAATGCTCATGTGAATAGGGGTGCTAGAAGTCCAAACTCATTATTCCAGGTGCCCCAGTCAGCAGGAGAGGAACCAAGACTGCAATAAATGAAGCAAATTTGCACAGTCAATTTTCTTTCTCCCTGTTTTAGACCAGCCCAAAGTCAGAATGGGCTGGCAGTGCCTGAATCTTCCTATTTACAAATTTTTTAAGGGTGTTCTTGAAGATTTTCTTAATTCCAAGGACATCCTGTGGCACATGAGGACACGAGGCTGCTGTGATCCCTTCCCAGGGCTCTGGAAAAAGCTGCTCTGGGGCTGCCTGAGCTCATCCCCCAGTGGAATTCCCAGCTCTGAGTGGAGAGACAAAAATGATCTGACAGGTGTGAGTTCAGAGTCAGGGGAGGCTCCTCTGCAGTGCTTCCAGGAGCCTCTGCTGACTGAAACCCCAGTTAAAAAAATCAAAAGTCATTTAGGTTTTAGGGTGTTTTAAATATTCAAGGAATTCTAAGGCAAAGACCTTTCCCCTTAGTTCAGATGCCAATATATTGAATTTTGTATTTTTTCCCAGTTTCTATTCTCCCTTTTTACAGATTCTTGCTGTTTGCTATCCATCTCATGCTCTAATTAAATTAACACATTTTAAAGCCTTTTTTTAAACATTATGCTTATATTTTACCCAGATGTATCCAAAGTAGATATATTTATCCAAAGCAGATATATTTTTGGGTCCAGGTTGGTGTGATTGTGACAGAAATGTTATGGACTCTGTCCCATCCTCAGAATTTAAATTCGATGGAAATACTGAAATATATTTGGTAGAACCTTTTGTAAAACAGCTCCAGACTTCAGGTTTTGGGCTTTTTTTTAAATACTCAAGGAATTCTACAGCAAAGACATTTCTTGTGCTTGTTTTCCCCTCAGTTCAGATGCCAATATACTGAATTTTGTATTTTTTCCCAGTTTCTATTGTCCCCTTTTACTGATTCTTGCTATTTGCTATCCATCTCATGCTCTAATTAAATTAACACATTTTAAATCCTTTTTTTAAACATTGTGCTTATATTTTACCCAGATGTATCCAAAGTAGATATATTTATCCAAAGCAGATATACTTTTGGGTCCAGGTTGGTGTGATTGGGGCAGAAATGTTATGGACTCTGTCCCATCCTCAGAAATTAAATTCCACGGAAAATACTGAAATATATTTGGTATATATTTTGTAAAACAGCTCCAGACTTTAGGTTTTGGGGTTTTTTTTAAATATTCAAGGAATTCTAAGGCAAAGACTTTCTTGTGCTTGTTTTCCCCTTAGTTCAGATGCCAATATATTGAATTTTGTATTTTTTCCCTGTGTCTTTTCTCCCTTTTACTGATTCTTGCTGTTTACTGTCCATCTCATATCTTATTTAAATTAACACATTTTAAATCCTTTTTATTAACATTATGCTTCTATTTTATGCAGATTTATCCAGAATAGATATATTTCTCCCAAGCAGATATACTTTTGGGTCCAGGTTGGTGTGATTGTGACAGAAATATTATGGACTCTGTCCCACCTTCAGAACCCAAATTCCACGGAAAATACTGAAATAGATTTGGTAGAACCTTTTGTAAAACATCTCCAGACACCACATTTTGTGAGCTTCCTTTAAAAACTTTCTATGAGGACAAAATTCCTTCTTCCTTCTTGCAAAGATGAGATTTCAGTTAATAGTAATAATAATAATAATAATAATAATAATAATAATAATAATAATGGTCACTAATAATGGTCACACACCTTTCCTCAAATGAGTAATTTGGATTTACAGACCTTCAAATTCTTTGATCTCCTGATTTACCCCATAGCCAGCAAGGTTAATGCTCAATCAAGCCAGATGCCCTTTTTTCTAATCACTTCATTAATAGTGAGCAGCAAAAGGTGCATTAAATCCAAGTGTTTGTGAGATGGGATCAATTGGGTGGAATCCCAGAGGTCTCCCTGTGCCTCATAAAGAGCTCTCTGCTTTCAACATCTCCATAAGTGACCCACGGAGAATTTCTGCTCTCCTTAATTGCAGGAATTGAAATTGCTTTGATTGCCTGCAATGGTGGGAAGTACTGGATGAGGCAGAAATTGTCCTGGAGAGGAATTAGGCTGTGGGTGTTCAGCTTTAATCATTCATCCCCTTGCAGCATTCAGGAAATGAACTATTTGTAAATGGGAGCAAAATTAACAATCCCATTCCTTAGGAAAAGTCTCCTTTTGCTTCCTATAAATGGGTAGGATTCGTAGAGGTGTGAATGCTGGATTATCCACGAATTGAGGGGAAAGATAAAATCCTGATTTCTTGGCCCATTCTGAATCCTTACCCCTCATAATTATTAGGACTGAAGCTCTAAAAGCTTTTAGTGCCCTGCTGTTTGCTGATGAGTTGCCTCCAGGTGTTGCAGTAGTTTTTCTACTGAAGATAAATAAAAAAGCAAAATCAAAAATATTTTTCATGTCTGTGGTGATCTTGTGGTTGCTGGGTTTTTTAAAAGTAATTCAAAGATGCTTGTAAGAGTTTAACAGAATTAATGGCTGTCTTCACAGCTCTGTGCTCAATTAAAAATATGGGTTTTTTTCCTTGCAGTTGGATCATTTTTGGGATATGGAGCATTAAAAGAACAAGCTGAAGTACACAGGCATCTCTCTCATGCCTGGCTTTATGAACCAGGGATTTTCTCAGCCAGGGTTTGACATTGGTGTGCCTGGAACATCAAATTCTCCAGCAAGAATTTGGGCACTGAGCAGAAAGCAGAGGGCTGTGGGTGCCCCACAGATGCTCTCAGCAGCTTCATGACCAAAATGAACCTTCCCAGCCTCTGCTGCTTCCACCACAGCACTCATTAACAGCCTGCCCTAATTACTGATGTCACACACAAGGACTTCCATGCAGAAATGTAGAGGACCCTTCCCTTTCCCCTTCCCTTCATCCTCATTCCTTTAATTAAAATTATTCCAGGTTCTCTACCCTCTTTCCTGTGGATATTCCTCATTGTCAGACCTNGTTGCAGTAGTTTTTCTACTGAAGATAAATAAAAAAGCAAAATCAAAAATATTTTTCATGTCTGTGGTGATCTTGTGGTTGCTGGGGTTTTTTAAAAGTAATTCAAAGATGCTTGTAACAGTTTAATAGAATTAATGGCTGTCTTCACAGCTCTGTGCTCAATTAAAAATATGGGTTTTTTTCCTTGCAGTTGGATCATTTTTGGGATATGGAGCATTAAAAGAACAAGCTGAAGTACACAGGCATCTCTCTCATGCCTGGCTTTATGAACCAGGGATTTTCTCAGCCAGGGTTTGACATTGGTGTGCCTGGAACATCAAATTCTCCAGCAAGAATTTGGGCACTGAGCAGAAAGCAGAGGGCTGTGGGTGCCCCACAGATGCTCTCAGCAGCTTCATGACCAAAATGAACCTTCCCAGCCTCTGCTGCTTCCACCACAGCACTCATTAACAGCCTGCTCTAATTACTGATGTCACACACAAGGACTTCCATGCAGAAATGTAGAGGACCCTTCCCTTTCCCCTTCCCTTCCCCCTTCCCTTCATCCTCATTCCTTTAATTAAAATTATTCCAGGTTCTATACCCTATTTCCTTTGCATATTTCTCATTGTCAAACCTGGATAAGCAGACCTTGTTCTTCATCCTTAGTCCTGCAATTAAAATTATTCCAGATTCTACCTCATTTCCTGTGGATATTTCCCACTGGCAGACCTGGATAACCAGACCCTGCTCTTCATCCTTATTCCTGTAATTAAAATTATTCCAGGTTCTCTACCCTATTTCCTGTGGATATTCCACACTGGCAGACCTGGATTAGCAGATCCTGCTCTTCATCCTTATTCCTGTAGTGTGGATATTTCCCACTGGCAGACCTGGATAACCAGACCCTGCTCTTCATCCTTATTCCTGAAATTAAAATTATTCCAGGTTCTACCCTATTTCCTTTGGATATTCCACACTGGCAAACCAGGATAGCCAGACCCTGCTCTTCATCCTTATTCCTGTAATTAAAATTTAAATTATTCCAGGTTCTACCCCATTTCCTGTGGATATTCCACACTGGCAGACCTGAATAACCAGACCTTGCCTTGGCCTTTCCCATTCCCCATTCCCTCAGTTATGACTGGGAGCTGTAATTCATCAAAGGCACAAGGAGAGGTTATCAAAGTCTTGTTTCAGCAGAAGAAAGAGGAACATTCCCCTCCAGAGATAAATCTTTCATTAAACTTTACAAAGACCTTAAGCACTTTCTACCCTATTTATCTTCCCTGCCTTTCTTCTTCATGCTCCAGCTGCCAGTGTTTAGAGAGCAGGGCAGGGCAGGGAGCCAAAACTGGAGCTGATTTCCCAGCCAGATGGAGAAACTTCCCCTTCCACAGCTGACATTTGACTTCCTATTTAAAATCGGCCTCGAATTTCAAAATTGTTATTTTTTTTATGCCATGACGTTGTCCTGTACAAGATCAATATTGTCAGGACGCAAAGAAGGTCAAAGAAAATATTCCTAGAACATAAAAGATGAATTTGGTGAGGAATAAACTCATCTCTTTGTTGTTTTTTTTTTTTTTTTTTTTATTTTGTCTT
>VZTZ01013675.1:16065-40576 GCA_013400955.1 Drymodes brunneopygia
GGTGGAGACCAGCAACCTGCAGCGGCAGGTGCTGCACGGCGAGGCGCGGCGGGGCCGGCCCAAGGCTCGCTCCGCGGCCGCGGCGCTGCGCCGCCTCAACTCGGCCGTGCACTACGTGCCCTACCGCGGGCTGCTGCGGCCGCGCTCCGCGCTGCGCATCGTGCGCCAGTACGACATCGTGGCCGACTGCTCCGACAACGTCCCCACCCGCTACATGGTCAGCGATGCCTGCGTGCTGGCCGGCAAGCCGCTGGTGTCCGGCAGCGCCCTGCGCCTGGAGGGGCAGCTGGCGGTGTACAACCACCGCGGCGGGCCCTGCTACCGCTGCCTGTTCCCGCAGCCGCCGCCGCCCGACGCCGTCACCAACTGTGCGGACGGCGGCGTGCTGGGGGTGGTCACCGGCGTCATCGGCTGCCTGCAGGCGCTGGAGGTGCTGAAGATCGCCTCGGGAATGGACTCCTCCTCCCACCGGTACATGCTGATGTTCGATGCCCTGGAGGGCAGGTTCCGCCACATCAAGCTGCGGCCGAGGAAAGCGGACTGCGCCGTGTGCGGGGACAGCCCCAGCATCACCTGCCTGCAGGATTACGAGGCGTTCTGCGGCTCCTCTGCCACGGACAAGTGCCGGGCTCTGCGGCTGCTGCCCGGCGGGGACAGGATCTCGGTGCAGCAGTACAAGGAGCTGCTGGATGGGCAGGTCCCGCATGTGCTGCTGGATGTGCGGCCGCAGGTGGAGGTGGATATCTGCCGCCTGGAGCACGCTGTGCACATCCCGCTGAGGAAGCTGGAAGAGAAAGATGAAGAATCTCTGCAGCGTTTACAAAAAAGAATTTGCCAGGAAAAGCAGAGGACCGACGACCAAACCTCTCTCCCCGTATATGTTGTTTGCAAGTTAGGAAATGATTCCCAGAAGGCTGTGAAAATTCTGCAGGAGTTACCTGCCAAAGATTTTGGTTCTGTGTTAGCCAAGGATATTAAAGGGGGGCTCATGGCTTGGGCCACTAAAATTGACTCAACATTTCCTCAGTACTAGAATTTTAAATGGTGAATAAAACACACATTTTCATAGTAAGTTCCATAGGTTCCATCTCATCTGTGGAATGGCTGTATCACATGGAAAAACCAGACAGAAATACCATGCTGCTTTTTTATGTTACCTTTTTTCTTTCCCCAAAAATGTGTATTTTTGTAGCTGTCTGATTATTTTTATAAAAATGTAAATCTATTAAGGAAAGTGGAAAGAAACGTGTTTCTTGGTTATGATTTAATAGTAAAAGCTTGGCATGACTACTGACCTGTGCACGTGATGATTGAGAATTGCTCCTAATTAGCAACTGTGACCTGGAAAATGACAAAGCACAGGAATCACGTTTTTACTCAGTCTCTAAACTGCTTAACAAACTGGAACAGTGCATGACATGAATAAAAAATGATTACTGTTAATCTCTAGGTGGTCTGTAGCATATTAATCTGTCTCAGGGAATTGCCAGGACAGTGCTAATGAGGCTGTGGTCATCAACACCTTTCAGTTCTCTGTAGAAGCTGTGTGTATTTATGGGCTAGAACAGCAGCAGGGTGTTCAGAGCTTCCAGAACCATCCATCCTCATTTGCTGGATGGCAAAGCAGTGGATTCTCCTGCTTGAATAGAGAAACTGAGGTTAACTGTTAATAAGACATAAGCTTGACCCCAGAAAGTTTGTAAAACAGGTAGAAAATGCTTTTCTTAGAGATTGAGAGGTCATGAGGAGGTGAGAGAGGAAAAAAAATAGGTATTTCTCCTCCCTCCTGCAAGGACAAAGAGCCATCTTCTGAGTTTTCTCCCTGCTGCTGAGGCAGTTGCACCTCCCCAGTTGAATTTTCTCGCTGGTGTGAAGAGCTCTGCACATCTGGGGAGTATCTGTACTTAACTGAATGAAAAGAAAGAAATAAATAGCTTCTCAACAGAGCTGCCTGAGGCCTCATCACCTCAGCATAGTAATTATCTCCTTATATTAATTAAGGTATGGATTTCTTTACTTCCTGAGGAGGAAAAAAAACACCTGTCATGACTAATCTTCACATTGTATTGGGGGGAAAAAAAAGAATAGTGCCGTTATAATTAGTAGTTGAAAAGGTGTATTTTGGTAAAATAAATTTGAGAACAGCCACACTCCCAGCTGTGTTGTAACATTCCATGGTTCTAGCAGTGGCAGCCTCCTGAAGGAACAGCAGGGGATTTGTAAACAGAGTGTCAGATCTTGCAGTTTAGAGGACAATAAAAGCATGGAAGGCCAGGGGTTAAATTAAACTTCAGTGTTTGTGGGGTGTGCCCAAGAGTCCCTGGGTTGTGGAGGCACAGCTCAGTCACAGCCTGGATTCTGGGGCTTTCCTCTCTTGGGGATTGGAAACCAGAGGGGCTTGTTTGAAATGCCTGAACTGGGTTTAAATTTTTCTGTCCTTTTTTCTGTGATGTCAAGAAGGGACTGAAGTGTCAAAGGCAGCAGTAGCAGTAATTCTGGAATACCCACAGTGGGTGCTGTGTCTCACATCCCTCTCACCTGACAAAGGCATTCCTTTCAGTCCTTCCAAGCAAGCTGAACCCAAGGATTTGGGGAGAAGGGAAAAACTCTTCCATTCTTAATCTGAGAGTGTAGAAACTGTGTGTGAAGTCTTTTCCCTCGTTCCAAGATTGTTCTGCCTGTGTGTTGTCCTGTACATGCAGTCCTTGGCAGTGCTGGACCCTCTGAAGATAGGCTGAAAAATCAAGGATCAAGGCTGAAAAATCAAGGATCATGAAATCATAACTAAGCCCAAACCACTCTTATTATTGCAGGCTTATCTTTTGTTTTGACTTGCTTTAATTCTTGAACTCCAAACACGTGGCGGTTTCTCTGTTCACCAGGAGCAACTCTATTTAGAGATTCTAAGAGAAGCACTAAAACTTTATGGTTTTGTGTTGCTGCCAAAGCCCTGTTGAGCTGCTGGGGTGTGTTGACTTTGGGAGTGAAGGGAAGCTCTTTTTGAAGGAGCTCTGAGCGTGGCTGGGCTGTGTTATCAGGAGGGGAGAGGTCAGGACAAGATCTTGCCCTTCACCCTCGATGTCACAGGGTTGCTTTTTCTAATAAAAACTGAACTGTTCAAAACAAAACTTTGCATTAGGTCCTTAAAATACTGCAAGCACAAGTATTTTTTTTTTTTAATGCAAAAGCTTTGAGCTGTCCTTTGTGAAACTACAGGAGGAATAATGTGAGGGCTGTGTGCTAGGTGGCACTGCAAGTTAATAAACCACAGCACTCCCGAGCCTGAGAGAGGCAATGCAAGCTCAGCAAGAGCTGAGGTTCCTTGTACAAATCCATTATTGTGCAGGTCTTTTGAAAAAAAAAAAAAAAAGGACCAGGGAAATAAAATAAAATGGAGATGAATATTAATGTGGATTAGGGTAGCAAAATTTGGAGCAATGTAAAAATGCACACACAAATTGGTTTGGGGCATTAACCTTTTGTGGTTTGTGTTATTTGGTAAAACACACCAGCCCTGCTGCTTCACCTCACACTGCAGCTTCAGCATCTTCTCATGGTGGGGAAATATGAACAGGGCAGGAAGAGAAGCACAGAAAAGCAGAATAAGGCAAAAGAGAGAAGAAATGCAGAGTTTGCAATGTTTTGTCTGCACTTTTCTGGTGCACGTCACTTTTCCTCCAGTCTCTGCTCTGAGCCTCTTATGCTGAAATCTCTCTCCACTGAGCAGGTTCCAAGGAGCCAATTTAATAAGGGTGTTTTAATAGCTAAAATTCATGGCCTGAGTGCCTTGGACGAGGCAGTGGGGCCCTGCACCTGCTCTGATGCACGGGCAGAGCTGTGCCCTCTGTGCTCCCCTGCCAGCAGCAAAGCACCTGGGACACTCTGCTCCCACCACAGGAATAGAAAATCACCTGTTTGCCCATTCTCCTGGGTTTTATCAGTGTTGGGGATCGGCTGATCTTGTCTTTACCATGTATTTCGTGATTCAAAGCCAACTGAAATGTATCTGTGGGATGCTGCTGCTTTGCCCTCTTGTTCTTTCCATTGTGAAGAACTCACAATTCTGATATTTCACACTCCTGGTAAGAACCAAAAATAGCTGCCCTCCAAAACGCTGGCTGTCATGTGAACCTTTCCAGAAAAGCAAACTGATACCAACTCAGTCTTGTCCTGCTGTGGTACGAGGTTTCCAACCAGAGGAGAAACTACTCTGTTGGTTAGTTAGCAACAGAAGAAACACGCGGGTCACAGAGCAGCAGTGGATTCTCCAGGCCGGACCGACCAAAAGCCCTGCCCTTCTTTATTTACCTATTTTTATAGGGTTCTAAGGACAGTCAAAGATTGGTGAAAAGGGTCAGCACCCCTGAAGGTTTACAGGACAAAGATATGGTCAATCATCTTTCTCCACCCCAGGGAAAGGAATGAAAAACAATTTCACAAGTGCAAAACAATCCTGGTTGGTTAAGGAAAACAAGGACCGTGTTTACAGAACAAGCATGGGAAACTCCAGCTACAGTGTTACAACTTATGGGGCCCTGTAAAACCAGGGCGACAACTACTCCTAGTTTGCATGAGGGATAATAAAAACGATGGTATCCACTGAGAGCCAGAGTCAGGCTGCAGCTGCAGCCACAGCCCCCCTTTGGAGAGCCCCAGCTGGGCAGGAGAACAGGCAGTGAGAGCTCACTGTGCATGGCTCCAGCTGCTGTCCTGCCCCCTGGCACCCTCCCTTGTTGTACAGCTGGCAACAGGAGAAATACGCAGGTTTTAGAGTAGTAGTTGAGTTTCTAGGCAGCGCCGACTAAAAGGGGCCTGCCCTTTTTTATTTACTTATTTTTATATGTTTTTANCCTCCCTGGCTGCTGGCTGGCACCTTTGGTGGCCTGGCCCTGTGCTGGAGGCACTGGGGAAATGTTGGAGGGGCTGTGGGATGTTCCCGGGGCCCTGCTGTGGGAGGAGGCTGTGCTTTGGTCCTCAAGGTGTTCGTGCTGTTGCTAGGAGACCAAATCCCTGCTGGTGAGGAAAGGTTATCTCCAAATTTAAAATGGCTCCTTGGCGATTGCACTGGGAAATGAAGTCTCTCGGGCAAAATGGGCCTTCAGCTGCTCAGGGGCAGTGGGAGGAACCATGGAATCCCAGGATGGTTGGGATGTAAAGCTCACCTCATCCCAGCTCACCTCATCCCAAGCCACCTTCCACCATCCCAGGGTTCTCCAAGTCCCATCCAGCCTGGCCTTGGGCACTGCCAGGGATCCAGGGGCAGGCACAGCTTCTCTGGGCACCCTGTGCCAGGGCCTGCCCATCCTTACATTGATAAAAATCTTCCTTATCATGAGCCTGGATCTGCCCTTTTTAGTTTAAATCGACTCCCCTTGTCCTATTGCTCCAGGCCCTGCTGAAAAGTTCTCATTTTGTGAAACACACCTCTAACTTCGCTATGTGAGGGTTTGAAATTCTTAAAAACCATTAAAATGTTTAAACTTCTTTTATATAGGTATTTATATGGACACGTGGAGGTGTAATCCAGATGTGGAATAGACATTTTTGGGGCAGAATTTACAGAAGTCATTTCCAGGACCTGCATGTTGTCATTTCAAAGATGCTTCTGAAACTCTGCTCTCAGTTTCACTTCACTTTACTACTGTAGTAGTGGGAGGTGGCAGGTGTGACAGTGATTGGAACTCATTACAGCACTCTGTAGCTGCCTTCTCATTCTCAATTAGATTACTGTCTTCTTTTTTTTTTTTTTAAAATCCTTTGAAGCAGATTCTGTCATTTCTTTTACAAACAAAACCATAACTTTACTTACCAGGCTGCTCTTGTAGGAGTGGTGGAGGTGTTTGCATTGCCCGTGGGACCTTGAAAATCTGAATGTCAGTCACATAAATTTGCACTGGCCTTTTGAAAAATATCACTTATCCATACTCCATGCTGCATGAATATTTTTCGGAGTTCCACACTTGCCAGCAGTGATGGTGATGGTTTCTCCATCCCCGTTCCCTTGCAGACCCACCAGCCTGCTCTGGGAATGAGAGAGCACAGCTGCAGCGCAATGCACTGGGTATTTCCCTCTGGATTTGAAAAGGAGCTTCCCGGGATATTTAATCCACCCTTTTAGGATCGGCTGGTGCAGGTGGGAGCCTCGGGACCGGGAATTCTCCGGGAGCGGCCCGTAGGTGGCAATGTAAGATCCCTGCATCGGCGCATCCCTGCTCCGCTCCCCGAGCGCTCGCTCACTCACACCCGCACTGGCGGTGTCTCGCACTCATTCCTGACTTTTCCCGCAGCACGGAGCCACCTCTGGGGCCGGCTGGGCGTTTGGGGCACTGTCCGTGTCCTAGGGAGAAACATAATTATACACAATACAGCAAATAACCAGAGCTGCATTCACAGGGAACGCTCGTCCTTTGGCTTTGCCTTTGTCCTTTGGCTTTGCCTTTGTCCTTTGGCTTTGCCTTTGTCCTTTGGCTTTGCCTGTCAGGAACGTGCAAAAACCTAACTGTACCTCATCACAGCAGCACAGAACTCCTGAATTCCAGAATTCCAGAGTCACTGAGGTTGGAAAAGCCCTCCAAGAAACACCGAGTCCAAGCTGTGCCCGATCCCCACCTTGTCCCCAGCCCAGAGCTCTGAGTGCCACCTCCAGCCCTTCCTGGGACACCTCCAGGGATGGGCACTCCAAACCTCCCTGGGCAGCCCCTTTTGATTCCTGAGCTCCCTTTCCATGGGGAAATTCCTGCTGAATTCTCCTGGGGCTGTGCAGGTGCTTGCAGCAGGGGCAAAATGCAGCTGCAGCTCTGCCCAGGTCCCTCCTAAAGGGAAGTTTTGTCAAACCAATTTCAGGGTTTCTGGAAGCCTCCCCTCTCTCTGCCGAGTGATGCTTTGCAGGCTTAACTTGGCCCACTCCTGTTGTCCCCAGAAATATTCCTCTCCAAAATTAAAAGTCTGTTGGGTTTGGTTTGCATGAGGGTAATATTTATTGATTTCCCAAAATGTGCTTTTCTTTCTGAGTGAAAGGAACTGAGTCATCTTTTCCTTGGCTGACCTGGGAGCTGCCAGCACTGTGGAAGTTATGGATGGGATCTCTCAGCTGCCTTGTGACACGAGGTGCATCACTAATGAGAATGAGAGCAGCACTTCAATTCATCATTCAGCAATTCTGTGTCAAAACTTCATTTCTTTATAGAATTAACTATAGAAATTTATGCTGGTGCTTACTTGGTTCCTCAAGTGGCACCATTTAAATTATATTGTTACCTTTAACAGGAATATAAACATTATTATCTTGCTGACCACTTCCTTTGCACGACTGAGAGCTGCCAAATGAGCTGTCACATTTTTTTAAAAAGCCCCAATCTCCAGATGATGGCTGGGAATTTCTGATATTCCAGCTCAGTCCCTGGAGCAGGCTAATTATTGTAGTTTACAGCCCAGTTTTTCGGGACCCACACTGAATGTAGGAGTTAAATTATGGCTGTAATTAAGGATGGCTACAAAGCTGCTGTCATTAAGGAGGGAACCTGACAAAGCAGGAGCTGAGACCTCAGCCTGGCAGAGCTGCCCAGGTTTCTGTGCCCTGCACAGGGCTCCAGCTCCTCTCACAAGGGCTACAGGGATAACCAATGAATATTTATAAAGTGTTGCAAATATGCTCTAATTACCCTAATTGGCCTGCTGTGGTTCCAGTTATGGCAGAACTTTATTCCTGTTCAAGTGACATTTGCTTCTAGATTAGCTCCTGCAGGCAAAGCAAAGGTAGCAGCCCTTCTGAAGAGGGCAGGAGATCCCCTGGTATCCTGATCCTGCAGTTTCCTCACCGTGCTGCTGGCAGGCTCATGGCTAAAAACATTCCTCATCTCGTCTGGGATTTCTGGGGACTGTTTCAGAGGATGTGAGACACTGGGAAATGACAGGGAAAAACAATGAGCAAAAAGGGAGGGAGAACTAGTTTTATTCTTAATAATTAATAGGCCAAACTCTGAACGTTTTCAGTGTGGCAGCACACAAAATTCTCCTTGACTTTATTTGCAATGTCAAATGTATCTTTATTTGTGGTGTGGAAATGTACCTTTATTTGTGGTGTGGAAATGTACCTTTATTTGTGATGTAGAAATTACCTTTATTTGTGACGTAGAAATGTATCTTTATTTGTGGTGTAGAAATGTACCTTTATTTGTAGTGTGGAAATGTACCTCTATTTGTGATATAGAAATGTACCTTTATTTGTAGTGTAGAACTGTACCTTTATTTGTAGTGTGGAAATGTACCTTTATTTGTGATATAGAAATGTACCTTTATTTGTGGTGTAGAACTGTATCTTTATTTGTAGTGTGGAAATGTACCTTTATTTGTAGTGTGGAAATGTACCTTTATTTGTGATGTAGAAATGTATCTTTATATGTGGTGTGGAACTGTACCTTTATTTGTGATGTAGAAATGTATCTTTATTTGTGGTGTGGAACTGTACCTCTATTTGTGGTGTGGAACTGTATCTTTATATGTGGTGTGGAACTGTACCTTTATTTGCAGTGTAGAAATGTACCTTTATTTGTGGTGTGGAACTGTACCTTTATTTGTGGTGTGGAAATATATCTTTATATGTGGTGTGGAACTGTACCTTTATTTGTGGTGTGGAAATGTACCTTTATTTGTGATATAGAAATGTACCTTTATTTGTAGTGTAGAAATGTACCTTTATTTGTGGTGTAGAAATGTACCTTTATTTGTGGTGTAGAACTGTACCTTTATTTGTGGTGTATGTTTTTGCAGATTGACTGACAGCCACCAGACAAGGAGTCCTGACCTGATGCCTCCTGTCACAGGACAGGACCCCAAGAGCTGCTGCCTTTCAGGGAACAGCTTTGACCCCCACCCTGTCCTTCCCCTTTGTGCTGTGGCTCTGATCATTGCTGTCAGGAGCACTGGGGTCGTTGGGGATGCTGAAATGGGATGGTTAAAATGCCCCACAGGACGTGGCAAAGGAGTGACTGGGTGAATCTGGTGGTTTGCATTCTCTGCTGCAGCAATAGAACTTCTGAGGTGTGTTTTTGTTGACAGGGGGGACATTCCTCTGCCGTCATGAGCTCCAGTTCCCTGCCTTCAGATCTCTGGGATTCTGTGGGTTGCACTCTCTGTGTCTGGGATATTCCAGATCCACCAGATCGTTGGATTTGGGATATTTTCCTCCCTGTGTTTTGGTACCACTGTCATCTTTTGGATAAATGGATACTAAACCCACTGTCAAATCTTGCATGAGGGAGCCAACAGAACTATTAAACACAGAAAAAATGGGCCATGCAGTGTTGTACCAACTCCTGGGAGTAAATGGTGAGTAATGACTGTGAAAATGGTGAAAGCTCTGACACCCCAGGCAGAGGCAGCTGCTCAGGGCAGGGGTTATGGCACTGACTGATGTCAGCAGGAATTGATGGCATGGTCTTCAAAGTCACCTTTGACACTTCTTTCATTGTTTAATTTCTCATTAAACAGTCAATTCACTCTGTGCAGGTTTAGGATTATCTAATCCAGTTTTCAGCCTGTTGCAAACCCACAAGAGGAACATGAAATTTTTTCAGCAAACACTGCTGCTTTTGCATCAGGCTGAACTCCCAGTGAAACTCTTCCCACACAAGTCAGGAATGGATGGAGCACTCCAGGTTTCCTTCCCAGACGTGCATCTGATGATGTGGGAATCCATGACTCAGCCCTGCATGAGTTTTTTTGTTTAATTAGGCGTTGATGAAGCCTCTGATGTTCAGTGGCACTCCTGAAGCCTCCAGGGGAGATCTGGGCTCCTGAATGACAGTGGGAACATTGTAAAGGGTCAAACGGAGATGAGCTCTAAATATTCCCTACAGATAATTTTTTAAGACCTTGACCTGCAGTGAATGTTGGCATAATAAGAATGATTCCAGCTCCCCTTCTCTGATCTGCTGTTAGAGAAGCCACGTGGCTCTGCCTTCATTTCTGTGCCAAGGGGCTTGGGTTGGTTTTGAGGGAGGAGGAGGAGGATGGAGAGGGAAGGTTTTCTGAGAAAGTAATTTAATGTGCCACCTTACCTGGAAATTCTGCTTTCAACAGGGATTTTTCTTTCTGCGTTTTCATGGATCCTTCCTGTTCTCTTCTGAATCGGAGAGATTCTTTGTTGAAATATTCTAAAGTTCTGTCCCAATGAGCTGGGACTGTGATTCTGGGGACAACATGCAAGGAAGAGGTTTCCCTATGCAATCTTGTACCTGGATTTTCCTGCAGGGGGATAATTTCCTTGGCTGGTGCTTTCTGGCCCTGCTCAGAGCCCAGCTGTGCCCCAGCCCCTGTCCCTGTGCCCCCCTCCACCCCTCTGCTCCCCAAGGGGCACAGGGACGTGCAAGCAGAGCCCATCACTTTATTCTCCAAGGAATTACAAACTCCTGCTGTGGGATTGCAGCTGGCCAGAGCACAGGGCAGCACTCAAAGCAGGGCAAACCCCTGCACTGCTGTGGGGCAGCTCTCACTGCCCTCCTGCCTTCATCAGAGCATCCCCTGCTTGGGCTGGCACTGTCCTGTGACTGCACACGCTGCTCAAAGGCCAAAAAGGAGTGACAGCCCTCAGCTGTCCCAGGAAACAGCCAGCTTTTCAGCTTTTGAGCCATAATTTTCATGGATTTGACTCATAATCCAGGTAACAGACTGTAAAGAGGCACGAGCAGCTGAGAGCCCAGCCTTGGCAGGAAAGCTGGAGCACAGCGGGTGGGGCTCACCCCGAGGGGCTGCTCTAAAACCTCCGAGCTGGATTTATTTAGGACAAGGACTACAGCAAGTATTGCCCCTGGGAAACACAGCAGGGTGATCCCAGCCATCCAGGCACACACGTCAGGGTGGTCACAAGCATCTGCTGCCAAAACAACACGGCACAGGGTGGGGACAGCCCCTGCAGCTTCCCTGCCCCTGCCTTGGCACAACCTGCGACAGCCAAGATGCTTTCACAGCTTTGCTCAACCAACACCCAACTCCAGGGTGATATTTTTATGTTATGTTTATTGGACAAGGGCTTTAGAATCAAGCTCTAGTTGTGGGATAAAAAAAAAAAAAATTAAGTGGTACATGAAACAAATGAGCATTAACGTAAAGACAGGGAGAAAATGGATGGCCCCACAGCATTTATTAGTTAGCAGAACATGGAAATGAGCTTGGGTTTTTATTTGGTAAGTCTTGATTTCTCCTTATATTCATGTACAGCTCCTTATTTATGGCTCAGCCTGTCAAACACATTCTTAGAGAAGCAACTGTTGCTCACAGGACTAATCTAATTACCAGTTCTTTTTATAACGAATGCTGACACAAAGGTAGAAGATGCATAGCACTTGTGCTGGAGCCAATGCTCCAGATGATCAAACAGTTCTGAAATTTTAAAAAAAATGGGAAGAAGAATTTTTTTTGTCACGATGTTCCTGTTTTTTGTCCAACTCTAATTAAAGATGAAGAACAAGAGTGAAAAGCTGGTTCATTTGCAGCTTTGGCACAGAATTAATTGCCAAGAGTTTAGACTGGGTATTTTAGCACTTTGCAGTAATGTTCCATAGGCACGTTCCCCTACCACGGGCTGGAGAATTCTAGAGCCCTAATTATTTGTAAAGTGCATTTTTAAGAGTTTTGGAATTTTCCTTCAGGAACAAGCATATCAGAACAACTTCAAATTGTAATTTTTGAAGACATTTGAACAGAAAATCAGAGTGCTGTGGGCTTGGCCAAACAGCACAGGCTGAGAAACTGACTTTACTTTTTTTGGAAGGACAATGTTGTGTCCTTGGCCTTAATTTAAATCATAAAACCATTATGCATTCTGACATTTCTCGCAACCTGCTCCAGGCATGCCAATAAGAAATAGTATTTCTGAAAATTAAGATAAAGAAGCATTGGTCAATGTGATGGGGACTTCTAAGCTCCCCAAGCTCTTAACTGCTAGTAAGTCATTTTACTAAAAAAGAGTGGAAAACAGATGAAACTCTTTAAATCAGCTTTTCTTTACCTCTGAGCACACATGAAATCAAACAAGTGGATTTAATTACTCTTTAAGTTCTGGAGCTTTTCTCCTGAGCTGTTCTGCAAGTCAGGGTCAGTCCCTCTGAAATAAACGGGGTCTGTCATGACCCTGCCCAGGAACCTGTGCCAGACCCAGGTCCCCTGTGCTCCCCTGGCACCAGCACAGAGCCTGGGCTGAGATGAACAACACCTGCTTGTGCTTCAGGGTGTTCATTGCTCCTTTCTGCCCCATTTCAAACCTTCCCCATCACCACGTGCCTGACGATGGCAGAGGTAAAGCCAACCCTGTACTGAGTCCTGATGGAGGACAGAGAAGCACAAAGCTGTCAGTGCCTCCCCTCCATGACTCAAATCAGATTTTTTTTTTCCCCTCACTGGCAGCTTCCCACGGGCACAGATTTCCTGCTCCTGCCACAGAATCAAGATCTCCATGGGAAGGGGTGGCCCCAGTTTGCCCAGCAGTGCTGGGGGACCCTGGGAGCTGCCCTCTCCCAGTTCCTGATCAGAGCTGAGGGAAAGCAGAGCTGGGAACAGATGGTGGGGAAGGCTGGCATCTCCTCATGCATATTTCATTGGATTTGCAGCTAGTCATCTCTTGGTAATAATATTAAGTGCTACAAAACTCCAAGGCTTTGTTCCTTGGAATGTTGCATTCGATGGCATCGGATCAATGCTGTAATGACAATTAAATTTTGAAGCTGGTGAGCTCTGAGTATTTACATCTTTAGCAAGGTTAGGCTATAAACAGCTCGATTCTTCTGTTCTGCTGTGGTTAGGGCTGACTTGCAAAGAAAGAGCTGGTTCTGTGCTGAGTGACAAACCTTACTTGACGTCCTTTAAAAGCACAATGGGACAAACATCTGTGGTTATTTCCATTACGCTCTAAGGCGTGTTACTGGGAGAAGATTTAGCCATTAATTCTGATGTATTTACATTATTTATATACAAGAGGAACAAGAAAAATGGCAGCCCGTTTAATGATTATGTACATTGTGATTCAGTTGGAAAAATGTGTATTACAAATGGCAAAACAGCCTGTCAAGTGCATAATTATATGTTGCTCTTTCTTTTTTTGTTGTTGCCAGAGAAGTTTTAATTCCTTAGATCCCACTGCATGATCTCAGTGAAAGTTCTGCCCTATACATTATATGGGGGGGAGGAAGGAACAGCATAATAACAGACTCCTTAAACCACATCAGGTCCTGCTTACAGCTCCTTTTCTTCATTTTAATGTGAGGATTACCTTTGCAGGATGCTTCCAGAGCGAACTGAGAGATGGAATCTGATCCAACGGCAGCAGGACAAACAGTACCGTGGATTTCACTCATTGTCCCTAGCCTCGGAGGAGAGGGTGGTGAACAAAACCTCGCTGCCCTGCGACTCATTGCTCATCTGAGACTTGGCTTTCAGCAGGAACTGCGCCCTCCTGTACATGATCCTCTCCTGCTCCTGCTTCAGCTCCAGGTAGGAGCGCGAGAAGGTGTGGAAGATGGAGGTGACCGGGAAGGCCATGAGCAGGATGCCGCTCAGGATGCTGCTCAGGGCCACCACCTGCCCGGGGATGCTGCGGGGCACCATGTCCCCGTAACCCACGGTGGTCATGGTGATGACGGCCCACCAGTAGCAGGCGGGGATGCTGGTGAACTCCTGCGAGTCGGCCATCTCGTTCTCGATGACGTAGAGCAGGGGCGCGAAGAGCGCGATGGCCACGCAGAGGAAGAGCAGCAGGAGGCCGAACTCGCGCGTGCAGCGCCGCGCCGTCAGCCCCAGCGTCTGCAGCCCCAGCGAGTGCCGCGCCAGCCTCATCACGTACAGGATGCGCAGCGCCCGCAGGATCCGCAGCACCAGCCCCACCTTGTCCAGGTAGATGTTGCCCGAGCTGGGCTTCTTGGAGCCCTCAGAGCCCGTGTCCACCAGCAGGGTGATGTAGTAGGGCAGGATGGCGATTATGTCTATCAGCGTCAGCGGCCGCCGCAAGAACGAGAACTTGCTCTTGGCCTGGATGAACCTGAGCAGGAACTCCAGGGAGAACCACGCCACGCACACGGACTCCACAATGAAAATATTGTAGCACATCTGGGAGCACTCGCCCTGCGGGAAAGAGGAGGGGTTTGTGATCGGCTCTGGGTAATGGCTATTTCTGTCGGGGCGGTGACAGGAGGAGAGGCTTCGGTGTTGGGTTTTTTTAAACCCAAAATATTAAAGGAATTGAAGCTGTTGCTATGGGGAAACATGTTGGCAGTTTGGAACATGCTAAATGCAAAACTTAGAAAGGCGCTGCTTGTTCCACAGAAGATATTGCTCGGGAATTTCAGCCTTTCTAAATAGCAAATACAAACTCTAACAAGGTAATATACAGCAAAGTGCATGCTAACAGAATTTTCTTTGGGCATAAAACTGGATACGATTAATTCTCTTACAAATAATTGAACAGTCGTGTAACATTTCAAATATTCTTCATGATGTCTTCCCCCCCTCTAAAGACAGCTGCAAAATCCCCGTGGAAATCAATAACCTGAGACCTTGTACTTTCTCTGCTCTTCCCAGCACATACCACTTGCCACCCTAAAAGCCGACTTACCTTTTCCTCCTCCTCCCTCAGGTCAGGCATGGTGCTGATGGATAAGTTCACTGCTGTAATAGTTACAAACAAAACAGACAGACACGCAAACACCTTTCCAGGAAGGCCAGACTGGGGCCTTTCCACCATGTCTTGCAACTTTTTCATGCACAAACCGATTTTTGTCTCCTCTACCGTTTCACCTGTTGTTTCATTTTCTAGGAGGTCATCCTCCCGCTCATTAATCTCTGTGAGCTCCTCCATTTTTTGCAGGTATCTCCTTTTACAACACCAGTCCAAGTTGTCTTCCTCAATGCCCCAGTAGAGCAGCTCCTCCTGGAAAGACAGCGCGCACATCTCCCGCAGGAGCCGGAGTTTGCCGACCCTCAGGAAGGTCAGGATTGTCCTGAACGCCCCCGGGTTGCGGTCGAAGAAGAACTCGTTGCAGGTCACGTCGTAATCGTCACAGATGTTCAGAATGTCGTCAAAATTAGTGCAGAACTTGAGCTGCCCCAAACGTGTCAGGGGGAACTCATCGAGCGTGGTCCAGGGGAGCAAGTACTTGATGCCCCCCACGTTGATGATGATGTGACGCTTCCGGTCGTCGGGGTGGGAGCCTTTGAGGAGATCCTCCTGAGGGTGGATTAGCCTGGCTCTTTGGTAGAACACTCCCTTGAGGGTTTCGGACTCTGGGAAGAACGTGTGGTTGAAGGAAGCATCTGAGGTACAGCTCAGGGCGCTATAGTCGTAGTCGGAATTCTCTCCAGGCATCAGAGTCATCTTGGAAGGCAACTTTGCATCCCTCCGCTGCTTCTGCAAGTGTCTGCTGGAACAGAAAACAGACACGGGGTGAGGAAACGACAGGCCTGCTTTCAGGTTTGGAACAAATGGACTGGTTGGAGCTCGAAAGGATTTATGGATGATAAGAGCAGTTGGAAAGAAAACAGCAGTGGCTGAGCATGGTCAGAAGAGCTTTCTGGGCAGGCTGTGTTTGTCCAGCTGGGCAGCTCTGACCCCATTCCGAGGGCTGTGCCCGGTTCAGGAGCTCTGCTCAGCGTATTTGTCACACTGGGAGGCTCCTCCTGTCTCAGGTACAGAGGTCTCAGGTCCCAGCAGACAGAGAGGGAAACCAGGGATAGTTCCTCCATGTGGCAGGATGCTTCTGGTTCAGAGTGGAGGCATAAAAATGATGACAGTATCACATTAGAGCACAGAATTCGAGTGTGTTTTGCAGTAAAGGAAATTGTATAATTTTTTAAAGTATTACTCATAAAACGTTTGAGTATTTTAGCACTCATTAAGTATACAGAAAGAATCAGAAGTCAATTATGTTGTAATTCAGTAAATGCACACTTCTAAAAACCAGTTAGTACAAGACTGATTTTTAAAAGGCCATCTGGAAACAACACGGGGGAAAAAAGCTCACTTGTATTGGTGCTCACATAAACATTTGTAGAGAGTTTACACACAATTAATGACATGGCAGCTCCCTTTTTATGGCCTCATTTACAAAAGATTGCAAAGAAATACAGGATTTCCATGCAAGCCTTGGAACGATGTTTCAGTTATCACTGGCACCCTACATGCAATAATAGGGTTTTGCCCTTGCAGTAGGCTGAGCCAAGCTGCCTTTACCTCTGATTAGAAGAACCCAAACATTTCTAATGACAACTTGGAAAACCCCATTCAAATTCTGCTCATGCAACACTGGCGCAGAGTCCGGGGAGTGGAGTTCAGCACAGAGTTCAGCTGGGTATCAAACACAGGAGTGGAAATGTTCAAACTGCTGGCCTCCCTCCCTCCCTGCTCTGGAAGGGTCAGCCTGGAACCTGCTCCTCCACAGGAGGCTGTGCTGCCCTGCTCCAAGACCTTCCCTCTGCACCCTCAGCCTCAGCCCAGTGCATGGAGTTTCACTCCATAAGAGTATTTATTTATTTATTAAGGAGATTGCACAATATAGAGACATTAAACACGCACCGGGATTTTGGCTTTCTAGCCTCGGGTTCACAGGAAAGGAATAAATATTCCAGCTGATTGGCTCCAGTAGCAGCAGAGTTTTGTTCTCCTGGCTGCACTTACCTCCCCTTGGATGTGCAGCCCAGGGATGCACCCCCTGCCAGGGCCCCTTGCTGAGCCACAGAACCCTCCTTTTCAGAAGCTGGGGTTTATAAACCACACCAGGAGTGGTGCATACCTACTGGAGAAGAAAAACCTGTGAGTACACAACAGCAAAGGACTCCAAGCACAGCTGCACATCAGTTGAAGAGCTCTCCTTGCTGCAAGGGCACTTACAATGCTTCAATTAAAAACTCTCTCAGTTCTGCTCCCGAACTTCCCAGAGGGTTTGGGCTGAAAGAGCAGCTCTGTGCACACTGACAAACAGCTGGCCCCAGGTCAGCTTTGGATGGAGTGTGACTTCCTGACTCCTCACTCCTAGAGAATCAGGAATGGTTTGGGTTGGAAGGGACCTTAAATCTCATCTTGTCCCACCCCCTGCCATGGCTCATGAAATCCCACAGGAGTGCAAGCTATAGGCTTGGTATGGAAACTAGGGCTGCCTGATGGATGTTTATGTAGGACTTCATCTCTCAGACCAACTGCTGTTTTATTTTAAAATGCCTTTTCCCCTCAGCCACGTCTAAGGCAGGGCTGGTCCAAACAGAATGAAGACTGTGACTGATATGAGATATGGATAAGTGGGAGCTGTTAACCATTTTCCCTTCTGTAATACCAGATGATGTTGGTTAGCAACAACTTATCCTCTGAATCTCAGCCAGGAAAAATGAGGAGGCAGCTCATCTCTGTCACTGGTTTGATCTCCCAGCACATCCACTGTTGACACAATGGGAAGAAATGGAGAGAGGGAAATGTAAATGTTCTGCGTGTGTCAGACACACGCTGTAACCCTGAGGCAGCAACTGCGAAAGAGCAGAGCAAAGAAAAAGGGATTTCTTTCTTCACTGGCAACTCCTCGACCTGTGTGAGACAGCAAATTGGACAAATGAATCCCCTGTGTGCCACACTGAGTGGCTGCTCTCAGAAAAGGTGGCTCTTTGGTTTGCCATAACCAGAGCTGGCAAGCCTACAGATCCCACGTAGGATCTGCTGCTCCACATGGGTTATTTTCATGTTCCTTGCCTCAGATACACGCAGCATCATATCTACAGGGGAAGAGTAGGAGGAGATAAAGGACAATAATAAACGTGGCCTGACTTGAAGGAAGGGAGGAGGGAGAAACGAGAAAAAGAAACCAATGCATTTCTCTGCTGTTTCTTGGTTCCCTTCTGAGGGTGCCTCGACAGAATGATGGTCAGTGTTGCTTCAGGATGAGAGAGGTCTAATTAATGGAAGGGCTTTTTGCTATTGAGCTTCAAGCCCAAGCAAGCTGCTTTGTTCCTCTGTTCAGGCTGATGGCACTGGGGACAGCTGATAGGAAATGCCTTCAGGAGGAAAGGCAACACTCTGCAATGTCAGGTCAGACAAACACATCGGCCTACAGCCCCAACCTTCCCAGCAATTAAACACGATGAACTTTGAGGATCTGCTGTAACAGTGAAATCCTCTGCTCTGCTCTGCTCTGGCTCAGGCCCAAGGGTAAAAGCCCTCCTGGCCTGATGTTTGAGCAGCATTCTGCCCTTGGGATGCCTGGGGCTCACTGGAGCCCAGTGCAGCCTCCTGGCTCCCCTGCTGACACTGTGTTCTCCTCTTGGGCAAATCCCCTCTCTCTGAGCATCACTGCTCTCATGTTTGCAAACTCTCTGGGGCAAGGACTGTCTCTTCCTATGTTATCCAGCCTGGAATTGCTCTGGCTTTTAGAACTTACAGGAACAGGGAATAACTGGCCTAGGGCAAGGGCTGTGGGTGACTCCAAGGGGTTTGTTGTGCATGGAAAGTAAGAGAGAACATATTTTCAGCAATGTGTCCTGCACAAGATGAAATCCATTACGTCTGGTGAGGAAATCAGATTAGAAATCCGTGCTGCCCTTACTTTCAGCCAGAATTCAGGAAGGATGCCAGACTCCAAGGCAATGGGAAAAGAATTATTAAAGATGCCCTTCTCAGGGAAAGAAATAGAACTCATGAGAAACATGCTAAAATTCCACTGCAAGTGTCGTTCCCCCCCCCTCCCCCCAGTGTCCTCTGCAGTATTTTGAATTCTGCAGTGCATCTCTGATGTAATCAGAGCTCCTGCAAGGAGTCCTGCTCCTGCTCTGTGGTGCAGACAATTCAAAGTTGTGCCTGGATGAAAACAAGCCTGCAAAGAAGATGCAGAACTCCCCCCAAGTCTGTTCTATCAATTCCAGCTCCCACAACTCCTCTCTGTAGCTTTTTACCATCTGTAAATTAAGTTTAAAAAAACACATTAAAAAAAGTTTCAGATTTCAGTGCCGGTGGAATGTGAGTAAAGTGATTTTTTTGGGAAGAATTCCATAAGGAACAATTTAATGATCCTTCCTCCTTCAGTCTTTCCTTAGTCAGGCAGGCAGCATTTCCTAGCAGTGCCACACTCAGCTCTCTCCTGGAACAGGATTTTGTGCTGTGCCTCCCTGCCAGGTACCTCCTGACACACCTCAAGCCAAACTCCTGCAGCTCTTTCCAGCCTAAGAACACATCTCAAACTTCAGCTCTGCTTGCAAAAGTGCACTTCCAGCCAAACCAGAGTCAGACTGAGAAAGGTCAATGTACAACATGAAATAAAACTCTCCTGAAAAGCAGATAAGCTGAAAAAATAAGCTCTAGATCTATCTTGCTCTCCTTGAGCTGGACAATTGTAGCATCTTATGACAACCTACAAAGAGAATTATGTCAAATACGTAAATCACTGTTCGGTTTTATAAAGCTGAGCCTTATTCTACTGAAAATAATCAGAAGTGAAATAACTTTGCAGATAACTTACATCCCCAGGAGAATGCTCTGAAATACATTAGGATTAATAACTGCAGTTACTCTCCTGCTGTGAAACATATTTATGTCAACAAATTTTAGCAAGTCACATTCATAGCAGTCTATTAAACATAATTTTAAAAAGTAAAGGATTTGACATTTATTTATCTAGATAAATATTTTGCTATTGAAATGAAGACATGTAGTAATGGAAGAGTTCTTTCATGCTTCTCCTGTCCTCACCCCCTCCCCATGTCTTTTCCAATGAAAAAAATCTCCCGGAAAGACATTGCCTATCAAGAACAGTTCACTTGATGTGTCTGTCAGTCACCAACGAGCAGAAGTCAGCAAACACACCAACATAAAAGACATCCCTTAATTATTTAAAAATGAAAGCTATAAAGGACCTTCAGATTAGGCAAGGCGGAAGAAATTGGAAACGCGATCCTCCATCCTGCGCNAGCCCCGGCCCCGCGCATGGTGCGGCACCGGCACCGGGAACGGCACCGGGAACGGCTCCGGGAACGGCTCCGGGAACAGCGCCCCGGCCGCGCTGCCCGGCTCCGGCCGCGCCGGGACCAGGAGAAGGAGCAGCAGCGGGAGCGGGAGCAGAAGGAGGAGGAGGAGGAGCTCCCGGAGCCGAGGAGGAGCGGAGCCGGGGCCGGGGCCGCCCGCAGCCCTGCCCCGCGCTGGGAGCGCACACGGAGCGCACAGGTGGCATCCCGGGGCCGCCGTCCGCGGGCATCTCCCGCTGCTGTGCCCCTGCCGTGCTGCCCGGGGCTCCTCTGACTGGAGAAGTGGCNAGACATTGCCTATCAAGAACAGTTCACTTGATGTGTCTGTCAGTCACCAACGAGCAGAAGTCAGCAAACACACCAACATAAAAGACATCCCTTAATTATTTAAAAATGAAAGCTATAAAGGACCTTCAGATTAGGCAAGGCGGAAGAAATTGGAAACGCGATCCTCCATCCTGCGCTGTGCAGCCACAGGACGCGGGGAGCGGCGGAGCCGGCCGGGGGAAGCACGGAGCGAGCCCGATGGATGAGCCTGGAGCGGCGTCAGCCTCCTCCGGGGAGCCGGGCCAGGGCAGGAACGAGCCGAGCGGTCCCGGGCAGCGGCCGAGCCCCTCCCGCTGCTGGCGGCGCGGCCAGCGCGGCTCCGGCAGGGAATGACGGCCGCTCCCTCTCTTCCATCCCTGCGGACGGACAGAACCTGTTGCTGCAGCCGAAGGGACCCGCCCGCCNCTCCCCCGGAGCCCCGGCCCCGCGCATGGTGCGGCACCGGCACCGGGAACGGCACCGGGAACGGCTCCGGGAACGGCTCCGGGAACAGCGCCCCGGCCGCGCTGCCCGGCTCCGGCCGCGCCGGGACCAGGAGAAGGAGCAGCAGCGGGAGCGGGAGCAGAAGGAGGAGGAGGAGGAGCTCCCGGAGCCGAGGAGGAGCGGAGCCGGGGCCGGGGCCGCCCGCAGCCCTGCCCCGCGCTGGGAGCGCACACGGAGCGCACAGGTGGCATCCCGGGGCCGCCGTCCGCGGGCATCTCCCGCTGCTGTGCCCCTGCCGTGCTGCCCGGGGCTCCTCTGACTGGAGAAGTGGCGTTACAAGTGTCTATGAAAGCATAAACCCCATCCCAGCTCTTTCCCCGGTCTCCGCAGAGGCTCCGGGAGAGCTCAGCCCGTGCTTTGCTCCCGGGGCACCCTTGCTGCGCACGGCAGCGATCCGCACACTGGGTTATTGGCACACATTTGGGGAATACTGCCTACCTCTACTTTTTAATGAAATTTGTTTGACATCTGGGTGGAAGTCACTCTGCGCGGATGTAATCTCTCGTTTTAAAGCTGCGAATTCAATCTTTGCCAGGGTTAAGGAGCCACCAGCAGCTCAAGCTCTGTCACAGACTCTTGGGTGAGCCGCTCCCATCCCGTGCGCTGCTGTCCCCCCTTGGGTGCAGAGACCCCGGCACCTCCGGGCTCTGATTTCCCTTCCCTGCCGAGGCATCGCTCTTGGAGGGGATTTCCTGCGGGTGATGTCCCGCAGGAGGTGCGGGATGGGGACAGTCCCCTCAAAGGGACCAGGGCTGTCTGTTCCTGTGGGCTCTGTGCCCTTCGCCCGGAGCACTGCGGGGTCTCGTTTCAAGCAAAGTCCTTTGTTGCTATGGTAATACAAATGAAAAATCTATACTACGGTAATTTTAGCAAAACACCTCTTTTTTTTTCCCCTAAACTAAATGGGCCGGTGGTTGAGGATTGTGTGGGCACACAGGAATAGTCGTGCTGATATTCCTCAGCCCGAGCTGTTGAACAGCAGTTGTGTAGAGGGCTGGCAGCGACTGGGGCTGGCAGCTTGGGCTGCTTTTCCCCCTGTGCTGTTGCACAGGGTTTTTATTTGGCTTTGGGAAGGTTTCTGAGCAGGCTCTCAGCCTTTCTCTTTAGCAGGGAGGTGATTGGTTTTACCGACCGCAGGGACAGGTACGAGAGTTTTGGCTTTTGCACAAGGGTCTGTAGCAATCTTGCAAACAAAAGCCGGCATTTTAAAAGTCTTTGCTGTCGAAGGGGAAGGACAGGGTCTCCCAGAGAGTAAACTGGGAACAGTTTCAGTCAGTGTTTGCTGTGATAACTTGGGTGACAGAATGGAGGGCGTTTCTATAACATTTGCAGTGATTCCAGCACGGCTGAGATTTCAAACGACCCTGAGATTCTGCAGAGCCAGTCTGAACTGAAGGCATTGAAACTGTAGGAGAATAAATGATGTCGTGAGCCACAGAGGAGGAATATCACACATCAAACGGGCACGGTGAGGCGCAAACACTGCAGGGGACACTCAGAGCTGTGGTGGCCGCAGGCCGGGCAGTGCTGCAGAGCACCCGGAGCAGGAGGATCAGCTCTGAGACATCAGAGGGCGGCATTTCTGTTCCATTCAGCGCCAGCCAGGCTCGGCTGGAGCACCCTGACCGCTCTCAGGCACTGCATCCACCCGCACTGAAAGATGCAGGCAAAGCAGGGAGGAGAAGAGCAGCCACAAGTGCGAGAGGCTCAGAAATGTAATCTGTGCGGAAGGGTGGAATTCATTATTTGAGCTGGAAAAGAAAACACAATGTAAGGACCCAGCAACTGTCTTCAAATGTATAAACACATTTGTAACGATGGCAGTAAACACTTGTCCTGTGACCACAAATGATGGCACAAAAAGCAATTTACTGAAGTGCAATTAGGGAGATTACTTTAGATATCAGGGGGAAAAAACAAACAAACCAGGCAAAACTATTACCCTGCGAGTAGCTGGAGTCTCAGGAGGTTGTAAATCTGTTCAGTGGAGATTTAAAGTAAAGGTTGGATGAAGAGCTCTCAGGGCTGGCTGTGACCGTGCCTGGGGCAGGGGAGTTTTCCAGCAACCTTCACCTGCCAGTCCTTATTTCTGTGAGTCCTGGGGGCCCGGGGAGTGACAGCGATCCCAAAGGAGGAGGCACAAAAGGACAACTCGTTAGCACCCCGGATGATTAATGCAGAGTTTTTCTGCTATTGAATAAATCATCCCTGACTGTGCTGTTTGGATCAGGATCCCATTTCCATGGCAGGAGTGGAACTCTCCACTGCAAGTAAGCAGTTCTCAAGTCCAGTTTTGAGCAGTAATGACTGAGAATGGTTCTTGCTGATGGTCAGGGTTACTGTGAGTGTCCTGCAGCTTGCTTGGTACCCACTGTAGGACTCACCCCTCATTTGGACTCTGGCCTGGCAGGTTCAGGTGAGGTCAAGGACCTTGTGGGCAGCAGGGTGAGGAGTGGGTGTGAGATCACTGGCTGTGGCCAGTGTTCAATCTGCTCTCCCACATCCTTTATGAGCACAGAATCCCTGGGGGAGTCAGAGGTGGTCCTTGTCCCTCAGGGTGACCAGGAGAGCCCCAGCAGTTTTTCTGCAGTGATCAGCTGTGCATGGAGGGACTGGCCGAGGATTCCCAGAGTCACTTCGTGCTCCTTGAGGAACTGGCAGTGCTGCAGAGAAAAATTTTAATCCCCCTTTCATTACTTTTACAGCCTCTGGCTGCTTTTCCTTCTGTTCCTTTGGTTGCTGACATTGAAATCTTGTTCTATCAGTTTCCCTGGCTTTTTGAGATAATTCCAGCATCAATCTGCACTCAGGAGCAGTGCTGCCAGCAAAAGAAGGCATTTCAACTTCACAGCACCTCTCACCTCTCACCTCCCAAACAAATCAGGAGGCTGAATTCCTTTCTTCCAAAGTGCTGCGTTCCTTTTTGGGCACTCAGGGCAGGAAAAACCTCCCCAGGCTGGAGTGAGTTCAACAGAGGCCACCAGGATGGTCAGGGCATGGAGCTCCTGCTCTGCTGGGACACTGGGGGTTGGACTGGTGCTGCCTGGAGGATTTGGGGACTCCTGATGGCTTGTCAACAAAAAACTCCTCAGAGAGACAGAAGGCTTTGGAGAGCTCTCTGGAGTGAGCCCTGAGCAGCCAGGTCTGCTCTCCCAGCTCTGCACTGGAGCCCTCCTGAGGGCTGTGCCAGCCTGGACAGTCTGGGCTGGGTGGCAATTGCTGTTTGCAGCATTGCTGCCATCCCCAGCTCCCCCTGGGATGGAGGAGACTGCTCTGAGGGCAGCTCTCGCCCCTCCAGATCAGCAGATTTCCTGCAAATGGACTCAATTCTCCTGTCACTGCATGGTGATACATTTCTTTGCTGATTTATGGCCTGTGCAGGCATTTTTGTTGCTTGCTTCTCTTGTCTTTCCTCATGAACAGCTGCATTACTCTCGGTGCAGAGCCTCTGGAGTGCACCTTCCCGGGGATGAAGCTTGCAAACCTGTCCCTGGGTTTTGTTTTGTTACAAATAACCCAGTTAAAGCAGCAGTTTATCACTGGCTGGAACCCAGAGATGCTGAGATCCAAAGGGATCACCATGCAGGGCTGCAACAGCAGGGGCTGGGCTCAGCAAATCCCCTTCCCATCCCCTCATCCTGATTCCCTTCCCATCCCCTCATCCTGCATCCCCTTCCCATCCCCTCCTCCTGCATCCCCTTCCCATCCCCTCCTCCTGCAT
>VZTZ01013675.1:48645-77791 GCA_013400955.1 Drymodes brunneopygia
TGTCCATCCCACCCCCCTGTCCATCCCACACCCATTCCCACTGTCCATCCCACACCCATTCCCACTGTCCATCCCACACCCCATTCCCACTGTCCATCCCACACCCCATTCCCACTGTCCATCCCACACCCATTCCCTGCTCTGTTGCCCCCAGGCTTTGAGATGAACCCCCCTCCCGTGATGCTAAAATCCTGCAGCATTCTACCCCAAATGCCAATTCCTGCTACTTTGGGCAGGAAAAGCTTCCCAGTTTTTTCTGTGCCGCCTGCACAGTTCCAGCCCCTGCTGATATTCCCGAGGGAGCTGTGCTGTGCTCCCTGTGAGTGCTCCTGTGGCAGATTTCCTTCTGCTCTCCTCTAGCCCAGCTTCCCAGTGTGCTGCCCTGAGCACGGTTTGTTGCATTTTTAACCAATTCCTAATCCCTCCTGAAAATCCCTTCCAGGAAATAAAGCTCATTTCAGCAGAACCATCACAGCTACCTGCACTCCTCTCCAATACAGGATCTTCCTATTGTTTACATAACAAAATGAAGACATCCTGGCACAGGGGGAGTTTCCAGCAGGGGAGATTTCTTTGTCTCTGTCACTGAACCCTTTCCCCAGGTTTGGCAGGTATGGATGAAACCTCCAGGATGATGCAGTTCCTCCCTGCAGCGACTCAGAACGAGTTTTTCCTCAGGCTGAAAGGATAATCAGTGCTGACAAAAGTGGCAGGATGCCAGAGGGATGATCCACGGAGCCTGGAGGAGACAGGAAACACCACCTGGAGTCTGGAGCTGAGGGAATCCAGGGCCAGGCAGCTCCAGGGGTGTCCCTGGCCCTGCTGGCCCAGGAGGGAGTGGGAAAAGCACAATTCCATGCTCCTCAGCAGCACTGCCATGACCTGAGTGCTTCCCACGGGCAGAGCTGCTCCTGAGGCAAGATTCCCTGGATTTTGGGTCCTCCCGTGGACTTCTCTGGGTGCCAGACTCACCAATCCCAGTCATTGGCCAAAGTCACAGGAGCTGCTCTGGAAAAGGGGATTTCTGGGGGCAGCAGGAGCTCCAGCTGTGCTGTACAACATCAAAGGGCCCAGATTCTGTAAAATGTTGCCTTCCAGCTTAGGGCTGAGGCAGGTAAATCACAAACACACCTGGAGGGATGAACGTTGGACCACATTCTGCCCAAATTCACAAGAGCTGGGGCTGACTCTGGTCTTACTGGCACATAGGTTTTATTTTTTTTATCCCTGTAACACTTTCTGGTTAAAGACAGTAATAAATAAATAAATAAATAAAATAATAAGAATAATATTATAATGATAATAATAGTAATAGATGTAGGCTTGCTTTACTTTTTCTTAATCCAATATTTTCCTGACTAAACTCCTTGAGGGATGAAATATTCACTCCAGGGTGAGTTTGGCTGGCATGACAGGCAGAGCCAGGATGAGAACTGCTATCTGAGGAGGAAAAAGTAAATTTACCTACAGAAGGAAAGGAAACAGAGGCAATATTTACCCACAGCAGTGCTGCTACAGAGCCCAGGCCATTTCAAACAGCAAAAATAAAGAGAGATGTGTGCTAAATGATCTCTGCTTGGTTCTGGCACTGCCAGGCTCCTCTCCAGCCCTGCCTCTGAACAGCAGCTCCACCACTATTTCTTTAGAGGTTTATACTTGCAAAAAACTCTGGATTTGTGGGGACTGGATGATTTCATTTTACTTTGACAATGAAGTTTCAGCCTTTAGATAAAAGCTTTTCAGTCTCTTTCCCGGACTCCAAATTAAAAGAATAATTTGTCACGGAAAAGTACAAAAATGGGTTTAAGGAGAATGGAAGTAACATTGATTTTCCTTCTCTGCATAAAAATTTAACTCAGAAGTTGAAAGGAGAGGATGCAAATGAAGGAGGCTGATTTAGGCACCACTGCAGGTCACACACATTCCGTGCAATCCTGGTTTATTTAGGGATGTGAACTGAAAATAAAACAAACACGGTTCAGATTTTTGAGTGGGTTTCCAGAAACCTTCCAGTGAATTCTGTTTTGTGCTATTTACAGCCTGTCAGCATCAGTGGGTGCAGAGCAACAAACCTGCCCTGCACTGCCCCTCTGTGCTCTGAGGGGGTGCAAAGCCCAGCTGAGCACCCCACCCTCACCTGGGGAATGTTCCTTCAGCAGAGCAGCTCCTCAGCTCACCTGGGCTGCCCCAAACCCATCCCTGGCCAGGCTGCAATGGCTTTGCTGCTCCCCTGGCATCTCCCTGACCCCTGACAGGTGACAGCCACCAGAGAAAATGGGATTGGGAGTGTTTTGTCCACCTGGGATCCACCCCTGGGATCCATCCCTGGGTATCCCTCCCTTGGGATCCACCCCTGTGATCCATCCCATTGGGATCCACCCCTCAGGATCCATCCCTGTGATCCATCCCCTTGGGATCCACCCCATTGGGATCCATCCCTTGGGATCCACCCCCATTGGGATCCTCCCCTGGGTATCCACCCCTGTGATCCATCCCTGTGATCCATCCCTTGGGATCCATCCCTCAGGATCCATCTCTTGGGATCCATCCCTGGGTATCCATCCCTTGGGATCCACCCCTGGGGATCCATCCCTTGGGATCCACCTCTTTGGATCCATCCCTTGGGATCCATCCCTGGGTATCCGCCCCTCAGGATCCGCCCCTCAGGATCCACCCCTCAGGATCCATCCCTGGGGATCCATCCCTGGGTATCCATTCCTTGGGATCCATCCCTGCGTATCCATCCCTGGGTACCCACACCTCAGGATCCATCCCTTGGGATCCACCCCTGTGATCCACCCCTCAGGATCCATCCCATTGGGATCCACCCCTGGGTATCCATCCCTGGTATCCATCCCTTGGGATCCATCCCATTGGGATCCATCTCTGGGTATCCACACCTCAGGATCCATCCCTTGGGATCCATCCCTTGGGATCCACCCCATTGGGATCCACCCCTCGGGACCCATCCCTGGGTAGCCATCCCTTTGGAATCCACCCTTCAGGGTTCATCCCTGGGTATCCATCCCTCGGGATTCAACCCTGGGTATCCATTCCTGGGTATCCACCCCTTGGGATCCTTCCCTGGGGATCCATCCCTGGGTATCCATCCCTGGTATCCATCCCTTGGGATCCACCCCTGGGTATCCACCCCATTGGGATTCACCCCTCAGGATCCATCCCTGGGTATCCACCCTTGTGATCCATCCCTGTGATCCACCCCTCAGGATCCACCCCATTGGGATCAGACCTGCTGGGAACACCCAAGCCCAGGAGCCCTGCAGGGTCTGATGCTCCCAGACCTGTGCAAGGCCCACACTGAAACCCCCAGAGACCCAACAGAGCCCACAGAGCTGCTGGGATCACTGGTGTTTCACTGGAGCTCCTGCTGGGATTTGGGGAAGATCAAAGCCCTCAATCCCAGGGCTCCCAGCACCAGGAACAAACTGTCCTTAGGGGGAAGGGTCTGTGACTGCACCTGGATTTCAGTCACCAGGAGTAAAAGCAATGCCCAACACATGAATGTTGTGTCTTCTTCTGACCATGCACTGGTGAAAAAAATGTAGATTAATAAAGGTTTTTTTGTGGTGTATTTCCCATTTGTGCCCCCAGGCCAGGCCAGGCTCACGCCCTGCAGCATTTGCTGTGTGGTTTTGGGGGGTTCATGCACACTTGGCCCATAAACAGGGCATTTGTCACCCTGCTAGGATGTGGCAGAAATGGTTTTGTCTCTTTTCAGCCATCACACATCGGTGCTCTCAGTGAGACACTTCACTCAACAGCTCCTGTTTGACACTGCTGTAAATAACCCAGCCAGGAGTGGTTTGGTGTGCTGGATTCACATTTCACCTGAGGTGAAACAGAGAATGTGGATTTCTGGTGGCCTTTGTGCAGCCACCACTCCAGGGGACACGGGTGAGTGCCAGGGAAAGCCCCCAGCTGCAGGAATTTGTGCTCAACAGCTTTCCTGTGTCAGAAGCCAAATTCTCCTCCTCTTTCTTTGCTTTGTGCTTGACATCCCTGGTACAAAAACGAAGGACCCGAGGTGGCAGTGGCACTGGAGAGCTCTGTGACAGGAAAATGGATGTGCCCAGCTCTGCCCTGCTTGGAGCTGCTCTCAGGAGCTGCTGAGGGACTGGGGAGCTGTCAGCTTGAGAAATGACCTGGGGAGGATTAATAATGAATAGAAAATCGGGATATTGAAAGGCATCAAGTGCTCCCCAGGGAAAGGAACCTGCTCCAGGATTTAATTCTGTGGCCCTGGAAGCAGGGGGGGCTTTTCCACGCTGGGATTCAGGTGGGAGTGGCCCCCGTGGGAGGGGTTTGCATGTCAGAGGTGCTGAGAAATGTTCTGAATGTTTTTATTGGCACCTGTGAGTTATTAATTGGGCTAATGCTGCCTTCATGCCAGCTGAGTGATTGATCCAGGCTGAGTCAGGAGCCCTGGTCTGTGTGTGCACATTCCCAGGGTGACAATCTGAGGGACACTGTGACAGTGTGTGACCCATCCAAGGTTATCCACGTGCAAATTCCTTCTGCTCCTCCCTCCTCCCCGTGCAGCTCCCACTGAGCCTTCCCCTCCATCCCTGGTAGGGCTGGGGATCTTCGGCAACTCCTTTTCCACATTTCTTTGGTTTTTGCAGCTTTTCCTGAAATGTGTGCGTGCTTTAATAACGGTGATCAAATCAATGCTGAATTATGTGCCACGTTTTGGGCCAGAGTCCAAATCAAAAATACTTTATCAGCCATTCTGAAAGGCAGATTTGGAGAATGGAACAACAGCAGCTGCAATCAGGTTTCCTCTCAGCATCAGGGTAATGACTTGATGTGATTTTGTATGTGATGGAATTGTAGATACCTTGGAAAATTCCAGTCTGGGCCTGTCTGCATCTTCCAGGGCCCAATACCTTCACAGTACTGACAAAGTCATTTCTGAAATGGAATTTATTCTCCTGCATTAATTAGGTGTATTGGACATTTTCACCTCATGGGTGACTGGCAGGTTCAAACTCAGAGTTTTGGTGTTTGTGGGTTCATGAAAATACACAGGACATTCTTCATTCCCAGGTCTTTACCTCTTCAAGGCACGATGCCACGGCAGTGTTGGAAAATCCAGACAAAAACAACCACCAGGCTGGGAAATACCACAATTTTTGGTCCATCCTGAGGTGAGTTGCTGTTTCCCCAGTTCTTTTCAGCCTTGTTCTCTCTGCAGCTTTTAAACTGCATGAAAAACAGCCAGGAGAGGAGAAGCCAATCATTCAGTTTTTATTAAACAAAAGCAGTTAATTACATTTTCTTGTCATTCTCTTTTACATTTGTCAGCTTAAGGCCTTGAAGCTGCTTTCTGCCACGGGTTCTGGGTCAGCCTCAGTGGCCAGGATGGGGTTTCCATCCAGCAGTAGATTTCCTTCCCCTCTTCTTTCCAACCCCTCCCTGCCCTGCTGGGCTCTCAGGGGTCACAGCTCAGGGCTGAGCAAGGCACAGGCTGCAGCTCCCAGGCTGCTCATCAGCCCCTCCCTGCTGATAATTCTCCATGCCCAGGGGTTCTGGTGCTCAATTCTGCTTTCTGTTCCTGTTTCTTGTCCCCTGACCTGTGACAGAGGGAGCAGGGTCCAGTGCAGGGTCATTTCTTCCTGCCGTACATGGGCAGAGATGGAAAATCTGGGATGCTTTATTATCCAGCTGCAGCTGGTGTTTTCCTTGGTCTGCTCTGCCTTCTTGGCATGTTTTATAGCAGTGTCTGGAAAATCAATTTTTCTTCTCCCAGCTACAAAGCAGTACATGTGTTCTTAAACAAACCCCTGTCATCCTGACCAACATCTTTGCTTTTTCTCTCCCCCCGCTGGTGTCATGAAATCTACTTCAGCCCCATATATTTGCTCTTTAATTTCAGGGCTGCTTTCAGGGATCTCACTTAGTTTAAGAATGCTGTCAAACAACAGATTACACAAAAGGCCTGCCTGTGTGTCTAGTGTTTCTCCAAAAGGGGTTGTTTTATTTTAATTGTGCTTTCTAAACTGTAAAACTTCACTGGTTTCTGTCTTCCCTCGAGCCCCAATCCAAAGCACATTCAGCTGATTTAAGCAGAAATTTGAAAAGGTGTTTTTGTCATAGCAGCCTCTTAGATTTTTCTTTAGACCTTTAAGACAAACTTAATAAACAAGTTCTGTAAGGGAGCAGGATATTTCTGCTTGAGCTCCCAGCATCAGGGCTGTGCCACCTGCTGCCTCAACAGCCCTCAGATTATTTTGGGGGGCAGTTAAAGACATTCCTGCTGAAAAGGGCTTAAAACGGTTTTGCTGATTGGAAGAATATGTTGATTTCTCTTTAAAAAAATCAGCATTTTAGTTCTGCATTTATTGGTCACACTGTAGCTGTGCAGGGGAATTTTGACCCTCGTTAGTGCACAGATGAAAGCAATACCTTGTGTGGGGTTCAGCTGCTCTTCTTCCCCAGAAAAACTCACAGTGCTCCTTGCTTTCCTGCCATGTGCTGGTCTCACTTTGCTGGTTTTTTTATTTTGTATTCTTTGAACTCCAGCAGCACTTAAAATTCAGGCCAAGCCTTGGAACCCTGGGATGGAGCACGTTCAGCCATCAATTTCCAGCTCCTCACTTAGGAAGGGGCTGAATGGACCAGCCTGAGACTCCAACTGCTGCTGAGCAGGGAGATGGAAGGAGAAGGACAGCACAGGGCAGGTAGGGGGGGTTTAACATTCACACCTGAGCTGCTGCTTTTTGCTGTGCTGCCAAACTCTCTCCTCCTGGTCCCTCAGAGCTCAGGGCAGAGAGGTTTGCAGGGCTGGGCTGGTGCAGAGGGAGGGCTGGGCTGCTGCTGGGGAGTGTTGGATGTGTGGGGCTCCCCTGCAGGAAAGCTGCCCTGGCAGGTCACAGCTTTCCCTGCAAAGCTCTGGGTTTGTCCCTGCGTGGGGAGTTCTGGATGTGTGATGGGAGTGTGGGGTTCTCCTGCAGGAAAGCTGCCCTGGCAGGTTGTGGCCCTGCTTTCTGCAGGGTTTCATGATTTCTAACATTGTAATTGTATTTTCCCACGCTTTTTCTGTGAAGTGGTCCTTGCTTTTTTCTTAACCGGCCGGGATTGTTTTGCACTTGTGGAATTGTTTTTCATTCCTTTCCCCTGGGATGGAGAAAGATGATTGACCATGTCTTTGTCCTGTAAGCTTACAGAGGTGTTAACCCTTCTCACCAATCCTTGATTGTCTTTGGTAACAGATAAAAATAGGAAAATAAAGAAGGGCTGGCCTTTTTGGTCAGAGATTCAACTGCTGCTCTGAGACTTGAGTGTTTCTTCTGTTTCCAGCAGTGCAGCAGCAGCTCAGAGCTTTCCCTGCAAAGCTCAGTTTTTATCCCTGTGCAGACACGTGGGACAGGTACAATTCTCTGGCTCCAGGGGAGTGAATGCTGTTCTTGGCTCCAGGGGAGGCACAAACCCTCTGTGAACCCCCCTGGAGCAGGAGGCAGAGCCGTTGTTGATGATAACAGAGCTTTTACCTCCCTTTCTCCGTGCAGACCTCAGCCCTGCAGATAAGTGCTGCCAGTGAGGGGGGGATTAGTGCATAATACAATTTCTCACTGCTTGTCTCTTTTTATAAGAGCTCTTCATCTTGTTACCAGGCAGTCAATGCTATTAGAACCAAGCAAGCAGCCCCAGAGAGGCTGAACTTCTCTGTCCAAGCCTGATTTGAAATTCTACTGACATGAGAGTTTTGGTGATTTGAGATTTTATTTACAGCTCACCTGTATGATGGCAGCAGCACTCCTGCAGCTGGGTTTAGGGGTTTGAGACCCTCTGGAGGTGATTTGATATTTTATTTACAGCTCACCTGCGTGATGGCAGCAGCACTCCTGCAGCTGGGTTTAGGGGTTTGAGACCCTCTGGAGGTGATTTGATATTTTATTTACAGCTCACCTGTATGATGGCAGCAGCACTCCTGCAGCTGGGTTTAGGGGTTTGAGACCCTTTGGAGGTGATTTGATATTTTATTTACAGCTCACCTGTATGATGGCAGCAGCACTCCTGCAGCTGGGTTTAGGGGTTTGAGACCCTCTGGAGCTGCTTTGACTCAGAGAAACCCCCATCCCTGAGCTGCAGAGGTGGAAGGGGGAACTGGTGGGGATGGCCTTGGTGCCAGACCAGCTCCTGGCACAGTGGGATGGGGGTGACCTGCTGGAGTTTGTGAAGAGGAGTTGTCTGCTTTTTTCCCTGCAAGAGAGTAAAATTGTCTTTCAACAGTGCTTTGTTTTCCCCTCTTTGCTCCCATCCTGAATATCAACCATCCCCAGGGGGTTCCCAAGGGTCCTGTGCCTGCTGGGGCAAAATGCCCAAGGACAAAGGCAGTGGCAGAGTTTGGGGTACCCCATTTTCCTGGCACAGAGCCCATGCAGGGCATGCCTGAGCTCACACACCCTGCAGGTTTGGGAGGCTGAATCCCTCTGGAGATCCAAGGCCTCTGATCACTGGGATAATCCAGGTGTGGGGAGCAGCAAGGCCATGGGATTTACATGGAATTAAAGAAATAAAAGTGTGTGTGTGTGTGGGGAAAGTGTCCAGAGCAACTCGAGCAGCCCAACTCTGAATGAGCATTTGCTGTTTGCATTCTGAGCCTCCAGGCACGGTGAGTCCAGTCCAATCTCAGTAATGGAACCAATTCTGGGAGGTTTCACCCCCAAGCAGGAGGGTTTTTGACAAGATGGGCTCTGCATTCAGCTCTCACAGGATCAGACTGAAAAGTCCTTAAACCTCCTTCTCTCCAGAAATTCATGTCGAGCCAAATATTTAAGAAGCAATCAGGGCTTAAAAGGCATCCAATTTATTCACCTTCTTAACAAAACAGGCTTGATATTTTTTGCTGGTTTGCTTCTAAAGAGTTACGAAAACAACCAGTGGAGGTTGCTGATAGGAAATGTCACCTGCTTTGTTTTTCTATTTGTTTGTGTGATTGGACTTCAGGGTAGAAGTTTCCATCCATATTAAGAATGTATTTTCCAGCCTGTGTGCTTGAACTTTTCCCAGTAATAATTTTCTAAAAAAACTGCTTACAGGAGGTTTTGCTGGTGAATGAGCCTGGGAATAGGTCACAGTTTGCCACCTTCTGGTTCTGCCATTTGGAAAAGCTAATTTTGTCCCAGGAATTGCTTCTGGCCACTGGTGAGCAGCAGCTGCAGCGAGGGGGCCCCTTCTGAGGCATTTCTGTGCTTTTGAAAGGCTGGGTTGGTTTTTTTTTTCTTCCTGTGTTCATTTTTCTTCTCTTTGCTTGGGTGAACCATCCTACCCAGTCCCAAACTCCACTCTTTTCCTCAGGGCACCTCCTGTGCTTTTAAAGGAATTCTGTGAGCCCCTGATTGCTGCCTGCTCAAGGAGAGCTCTAATGACCCCATCTCATTTCCCTGAGTTAATGAGCACAGCAAATGAGTGGCAGCTCAGGAACACAACACCAAACCCTCCATCAGCTCAGAGTAACTCTCAAACACTGATGTTATCCCAGATATTACTCCCTGATGGATGGGAAGGGGTGGCTGAGCAGATAATTGGGTTGGGCTGGACCTGGGGATCTTCTGGGGGTGCCAATGGAGAGTTTGAGTTTTTATTTTTGTGAGTTAGATTCAGTTTAGGACTGAATGAAATAACTGAGCTTGCTGGGAAATGTTGGATGGCACTGCAGTGGGAGAAGCCTGTTAATGAGGACATTTTTTGGTCTTGTATTTCATTTCCTCTTGGCTCTTTTGACCCAAAGTCTGTCCATTGAATGAAGAGGTTATAGTGAAATGATGCCATTGCAATTCCTGATTTACAGATTGCTCCTCCACTCATTAAATAATCTAAAGTGTTTGAGGGACATGTAGGAAATGGTCTTCACCCAAAGGCTGTGCCCTTGCAGCCCTGCTGGTGAAACAGTGATAAAATGAGAGATTTACAACTGTGGGGCAATGTGATGAGGTAAGAGGTAATTAATTCTAGTGAGACTTATTGTCTGTCTGTATTAGTGAGATATTAATTGGTTCATAACTGCTATAGATTGAGGGTGTTTTGGATGGGTGAGACTTCCCTTTTGAGCTGCTGTTTGAGTTTCAGTCGTGCTCCTGTACCTGGGGCAGGTGTTCACTGCCCCCTTGGTGCTCCTCAGGTGCAAACCAAGGCTTGGACCTCGACCTGAAAAGTTCATTAAAATGATTTGCCTGCATATTGTGCAGTTTATATTTAGCATTTCCTGGGTCTGTGCAAGCAGCTCCTGGCTTGAGCAGATTCCAGCCTAAGGCTTTGCCAGCAAGCAGAGGCCAGGCTGAGCAGGACCTGTACACATGAATTAGGAAAATTCACTGTAATTCCCAATCTGTCAGCAGAGGAGCTTTAAGGTCACTCTCCAATTGCTGCCCAGGCCCATAAAATGCTATTTTGCAATTCTGGTGTTTTTCAAAGCTCTGCCATTTCCTTCCCATCATACCTGGAATGTGGCTCTTTCAAAACCTGGGTTATCCCAGGTAAATTGTGTTTATTTGCTGCAGGTTATTCTGTGGAGTCTTCAGTGGGAACGAGGACACCATCATTCTGCTCCTGAAAATTATTCCCTAAAGACACCTAATCTGGCCTGCCTCGTTGTAACACCTCGGAGTGAGGCACCAGGAGCTGAATTGCTGCTCCTTCTGTTCGTAGCAGGTAGGAGGGGGCAGAGTGTGAAACGGGGAGGGTGGCATATTCTCATATTCAGTGTTATTCCATTGCATATTTACAGAAATATGAAATAATTTAAAATACTCCAACCAGTGCTGCCGCAGGCTGGGGGATGAGCCTGAAAAACCAGATTTTATCCCATAGCCCGGTGTGATATTTTCATGTAGATCTCTCTGAAGAATGGAGCAGAAATAACTTTTCTCCCAGGGACTCCAGGTCTATCTGCACCTCCAGAGTGCACTGACACTGATTTTTCCCTGGATTAGGTGCAGATCCACGTGGATGAGCCTGAAAAACCAGATTTTATCCCATAGCCCAGTGTGATATTTTCATGTAGATCTCTCTGAAGAATGGAGCAGAAATAACTTTTCTCCCAGGGACTCCAGGTCCACCTGCACAATGCACTGACACTGATTTTTCCCTGGATTAGGTGCAGATCCATGTGGCAGCACCAAGCCCTGCATCCTGAGCACAGGGAACATGCTGGGAGTGCAAACCAGCACTGGAACACTGGTGGGGACAGGAATTGGAGCAGCTGCCCTCTGAGCCTGGGCATCCCCCCAGCTAAAGGCTTTGAGGCGAGGGAATTTCAGTCTCCCTCTCTCCAGCTCTCAGCACTGTGGGTGTTTTGTCTTTTATTTGAAGCTGGTTTTGAGTTGGAACCTCGACATGATGGCACTTGAGTAAATTGTTGCTTTTCCTCCCATAAAAAATGCTTTGAGCTGTGTCCCCAGGTCCTGTCTGGGGGACAGAGCTGGGAAACACTGGGGATGTGCTGATAAATTTGGAGCTGATTGAGGAGTGATTTACAGCTTCTTCCCCTTCAGGTGGCACCTCTGGATGGGGGCTTTGGGTTTCTGGTGTTTGAGCCAACAAAGAGATACCCAAAGCTGCCCAGAGGAGCAAAGGCTCTTCCTGAGAGCAGGCGAGGCAGGGAGCAGCCTGCAAGGGCTGCTGGGGTAAATGAATATTGGCATCTTCTGCTTGGTTTGGGGGTTTAGGGGTGGAGGGAGCTGGGAGGGAAAACCAGCTCAGGGAAGAGAAGGGTGGGAGAGAAGGGAAAGCAAAGGTCAGGAGCAGTGCCAGTGCTGAAGGTGTGCAGGTGGCTGCTGCTGAATGAATGGAGAGGTGCTGAACAAATAGTCATTAAAATCCCAGCTGCTCTGTAAATGCCAGATTAGAGCTGTGATCTTTTTGCAGACTTCCCTGGGAGAGGTGAGTGGGAGTCTGAGCGTTACCCCTGGGAATGCTGCAGCCTAAATATCTGCTCCAAGCCAGGGAGATTCAGATTTCCTCCTGGCAGGGGCTGATGTCCCTCTGCCAGCACCCCGAGGTCCTGCTGAGCTCTCAGGGCTCCGTGTTTCCAGCAGGGTGATTTCTCTGCTCTCCTGCAGATGAAGGAGTTTCACTGATCCTCTCCTCTGCAACAGCTCTGAGCTGCCTGGGTTTCTGACCTGATCCACAGCTGAGATTTCACTTGCCCTGAAAAGTGTGGCCGTGGGGGAAATGATGCTGTGGCAGGGCAGGGAGGATTCCACACTCCCAAAACAGCTGGAGCCTCCCCAGGCAGCCACAGGGTGCTGGGATCACCCTTGGGCTGGCAAGGGCAGGGTGCAGGGGCTGGGGGGAAAAGCCCTTGATGACTTATTTGCTGAACACATCTCTATAGTTCTGTTTCCGTGGCAACCCCGATGCGAAATGAGTTGCCAGAAAAACACGAGTTACTATAGAAACATCTTCCCTGTGAAAAGTTTACTTTGTAGCACATGATACCTAATATTGGTTTTTTTTTTTCCAGTTAAACCGCCCACACGTGTGTGTTGGGCTCGATAAACAGAGCATTGTACTCAGGGTGACAGAGCTGGGAGGGGACAGGACCTGCCTGTCCCCCCCTCAAACCCTCAAACAGCCTCAGGTGCCCCCAGGATGTTGGGTTGTGCAGGATGTGATGGACTCCAGGCATAGCTGTACCTGGAGAATTGGTTGAGAGCCTTAATTTTGTGGGAAATCAGTCAATTTTGATTTTCAGTGGGTTTAACTATCCTGAGTTACTGGGCTCCACCACTCAGACTCATCCTCCAGCCAGCAGGACTTGAAAACTGGGGTTGTTTTGGTTGGCTTTGTTAAGGTCACGTTCTGGGAGCAAGTGAGGCTCGAATCTGGTCCTTCACAGAATCCTTTAGGTTGGAAAAGAACCTTTAAGGTGTTTTCAGTGCCACCAAGGGACCACCTGTCACCCCACTGCAATTCCATCCCCAGGTCTCTTCACCTGCCAGTGTGAGACTCCCCTGTTCAGAAGGTGCAGGGTTCAGGGCTGTGTGAGCTGGAGGAGGTTCCTTGTGGGGTCACACCAGGGGTGTCACAGACAAGCAGGGCTGGAATGGCCTTTTCCCCACCCAGAGGTGACCATGGAAACACATCCAGGGCACCTGATGTTGCCCTGGTTTTACAGGGCCCCATAAGTTGTGACACTGTAGCTGTAGTTTCCCATGCTTGTTCTGTAAACACGGTCCTTGTTTTCCTTAACCAACCAGGATTGTTTTGCACTTGTGGAATTGTTTTTCATTCCTTTCCCTGGGGTGGAGAAAGATGATTGACCATGTCTTTGTCCTGTAAACCTTCAGGGGTGTTGACCCCTTTCACCAATCTTTGACAGTCCTTAGAACTCTATAAAAATAAGTAAATAAAGAAGGGCAGGGCTTTTGGTCGGTCCTGCCTGGTGAAACCACTGCTGCTCTGTGACCCGCGTGTTTCTTCTGTTGCTAACTAACCAACACCTGAGNTGAATGAAGGGAGGAAATGCCATCTCTGAGGGCTTCCTGGAGGGTTTTGTTCAGGGGAGGTTTAGGCCACTTTTGGACTGCTTTGTTTAGGAACTTGGACAAACTTTGAGTTTGTGTAATTCCGCCATCCTGAATATTTTTAACTTAAATGCTGCAAGTGCAAAGCTCAGGGCTGTTTGTGGGCTTTTCTCTCCTCCCCAGTGAGTTCCAGCTCTGTGTGAATCACTGAATTTCATGCTGTCTGATCACCTGCAAAGTCCTTCAGACCTGCAGGGCCCGGGGATGTGGAGTGAGCCTGGTTTGAGGGGACAAGGTCTGGGTGTCCTTGTCAGCCTGACAAGCACGTGGGGCAGCCTCCTCTGAGGGATTCAGAGCCCAAAAGGATTGGATTTGGCCTCCTGTTTGCTGAGGAGATCTGAAACTTGGAACAGACATGTGCACACACAAGCTGTTGTTCCTGGGCTCCCACAATAGCCCTGGAGTTTTCCTTGGAGCACATTTGTGTGGTGCAACTGTGGCAGGGAGAGATTGGCAGGACCCATCTGTCCATCCTCTGTGTGGGGACCAGGGGATGGGAGGAAAAAAAAGATCTGTTCATTTGGTGGAAGGAAAAATCTCACCTTCCCCAGCCCCAGAGCTCTCCCCAGGCTGAGGGAGGGTGATGCTGCTCTGGCTGACAGGGGTGACCCCCCTGCCCAGCAATGCAGGGAGGAAAAAGCACTTTTTCCTTGCCTCAGATGCTGCTGGGCAGAGCCCAGGGGCTGCTGCCACCACTTGGGAGCTTCCCTGGGAGGCAGAAGCCCAGGGAGATGTGGCTGTGAGAGAGGGGAGGCTGGACAGAAGCAAAGGGCAGTGCTGGACTGTCACCCTGGTTTTACAGGGTCCCATAATTTGTAACACTGTAACTGTAATTTCCCACGCTTTTTCTGTAAACATGGTCCTTGTTTTTTCTTAACTGGCCAGGATGGTTTTGCACTTGTGGAATTGTTTTTCATTCCTTCCCCTGGGGTGGAGAAAGATGATTGACCATGTCTTTGTCCTGTAAACCTGCAGGGGTGTTGACCCTTTTCACCAATCCTTGATTGTCTTTAGAAACATATAAATATAGGAAAATAAAGAAGGGCTGGGCCTTTTGGTCGGTGCTGCCTGGAGACTCAACTGCTGCTCTGAGACCTGAGTGTTTCTTCTGTTGCCAGCTGTACAACACTGGACTGTCGCTGTGTTGGACACAAAACAATCAGGCACCTCAGGAGCTCAGCCACCAAGGCTGGGCAGAGAGCAAAAAGAGCCCCAGCCTCTCTTTATTCTTATATTGATACCTTTTTACAGACAGTTATGGATTGGACAAAGAGGTCACCACCTCTGAAATTCCAGAGGTGAGAAACACAGCCCATCACATTCTCCAGCCCTGAGAGGAGAATGAAAAACAACACCCAAAGTACAAAACAATCCTTGGCCGGTTATAGAAACATGGATTGTTCACACAAAATCTGTGAGAGCCTTTGCTACCAACTCTAAACACAGCACTCTAGAAAAATCAGGGTGACACTGGGCAGTTCTGTGTCTGTGTCCTGCAGGGGTGGGGGAGGCCACAGCAGCCTCTGCTGCTGCCCTGGGATGTCAGGAGAGGCTGCAGATTTGGGATTCCTGGGCTGTGCAGCAATCCCAAGGCTCTCAGCATCCTGAGCTGACCCAGGGGTGGTTGGAAGCTTGAGATGAGCAATCACCTCAAGTGAGAGCCTCGGGACAGATCCCAGGGGCTCTGAGCAAGGCTGGGCTGTGTTTTGGTTTCCATGCTTGCTGTGCTCTGAAGAAACAAAAAATCAGTGCCTGGATTTTCACTGCCAGCCTTGATCACCCAAAGCTGTGAGCACATCCAGGAGGAATGGAGGGAGGGATGGATGGAGGCTCTGTGAGCACATCCAGGAGGAATGGATGAGGGCTTTGTAAGCACATCCAGGAGAAATGGATGGAGGAATGGATGAGGGCTTTGTGAGCACATCCAGGAGAAATGGATGGAGGAATGGATGGAGGCTCTGTGAGCACATCCAGGAGGAATGGATGGAGGAATGGATGGAGGCTCTGTGAGCACATCCAGGAGGAATGGATGGAGGCTCTGTGAGCACACCCTGAAGGAATGGATGAGGGCTCTGTGAGCACATCCTGGAGGGATGGATGGAAGAATGGATGGGAGGGATGGATGGAGGCTCTGAGAGCCCATCCTGGAGGAATGGATGGGAGGGATGGATGGAGGCTCTGTGAGCACTCCCTGAAGGAAGGGAGGCTCTGTCCAAAAGACACACCAGGAGGGGTTGGTGACTAATCCTACCTTGGGCAAATGGCCATGGGGATGAGCAGAGCACAGTGGATTCCAGTCCAGTGCATTTCCTACTCTCTTGCTTTCTGCTTTGCCTTTCCTCATGTCCTTGCCTTGGATGGCTGCTCTTTGTGCATCACTTGAAATGTGCTTGAGCATCTCTGGCAGTTCCTCCTTGACACCTCATGGGTGTAAGGGCAGAGAAAGATTTTGGTTGGAGCCAGTTTGGCCTTGTGGATGGGCAGGAGAGATCTCCAGGGCCTGGAGCTCAGCTGTTTGTGGTGCTGGTTCAAAGTCTGAGCTGTCCTGGGCATTCCACTGAAGATCTGGGGGTAGATTTTGGTCCCTCAGTGTCTGTACAGAAGGGGAAGGAGTTCTGCACTGGGAACTTCAGGACAGAATGTTCTAATTTGGGTACCATAAATTATACCCATGGATAAGCATGTCCTGCTTTTCCAGAGGTGCTGAACACTTGTAATTCTTCTGACTTTCAGTGGAGTCTGGAAAGAGCCCAGTGCATGCTTTGGATAAATCACGTTATGTAACAGAAAAATGATGGTAATTTATGTTCAGGAAATTTTCATCACTGAGCGCTGAGCTCTGTTCTTTGCAGTTGGAAAGAACGAGAAGTTTGAGGAGTTGTGCTGAGGCTCTGAATGCACCTGCCCTGCATCCCTGATGGGCAGCACTGGGACAGCTCCGAGCCTGGGCTGGCCTTTCCCTGTCCCTGGGCCGTGCAGGGGACAGTGCCACCACCCTGTGCTGTGACCCAGGGCAGAGCTGGACACCTGGAGCCTGGGGGAGCTGGGGGTAGGATTCAGTTTGGTTCAGTTCCAGATGGCTGGGATGAAGATGAGAGATCTCTGAAGTCAGGTTTTAAAAGATGAAGTTTATTGGAAAGGGGTGAATGTGCAGAGGAGCTGCCAAGGGCTGCCAGATGCAGCCTGGAGCAGGTGAGAGAAGTGAGAAAGTGAGCAGGAGGGGGAGAGAGGGTAGAAGAGGTCAGTGAAGGGGCAAGAGGAGAGAGCTAAGAGCTAAAAGCTAAGAGAGAGTGAAGAGAGCAGGGCTTTGGTCCCCTCCCAGCACTGCTCTGCTCTCAGGAAAAGGGTGCAAGGGAACTTCGAGTGCAAATTAAAAATAGCAATAAAAATGAAGTGAGGAAGGCAATCAGAACAGCTAAAATCCAGCACTATCTTTAATCATAAGTGGAAAAAAAATTATCGAGTGTTGTTTGATCACAATCTAAACACGGCCTAAACAACTCTTTGAATTTGTAAATGACATGCAGTAGGGGTATTTTTAGCTCATGTTGCTCAGATCTTGAGGAGGATTTTTTGTATGTTTTAGCTTATCACATTTCTTGCATAATAAGCTCTAGTTTTGCCCAGCAGTTTAATTTTCTGTAAGCCTATTCTGTATGCAAATAACTTTTCCTTTGTGGTCTCCAGTGGCAAGATTATCTCCACACTGTGAGTGGATTTAAGGTGAAAAGAACTTTGCTGAAGGGCAAGATCATAATCTCTTGGTTTACCTAGTTTGTCTTTCTCAGGCATGTTTTTATTATCAGCCTGCACGTGTTTTGTTCCCTCTGTTTGAAATTCCAACGGAAATGGCAAAACTTCTCACATCTTTAGGGAGTAGCAAAGAGCCACAGCTTTTGTTGCATTTTTGTGCCCTTTTCACTTTTCCTATCTCTGCCTGTGCGTGCTGAGCAGGGCCCATCACTTCTGTGGGAGCAGAAAATGCTCTTTAATAAAATGAATAACCTGGGTTTCTGAGGCACTCCTCTGCTGATGGTGCAAGAGCAGCTGAAAAGCTCAGCCTTATCTTCAGGCCATGCCAGGCTGGGTTTTTTTGTCTCCTGGGAATGGATGGAGGATTTTGGAGAGTGGTTTATGGGGCAGCTGAAGGACAGGCACAGCTCTGCTGTGATGGAAGGGCTGCAGGGAGGCCACAGCTGAGTTTGGAGAGCTTTTCAAATAAACTGGGGCTCAGATTCAGCTTCATCACAGAAGGGAAGGAATTCTCTGCTCTAGGGACCAGTGTCCAGGGGTTTGGTGGCCAGTGTCCAGGTGTGTGATGGCCAGTGTCCAGGGGTTTGGTGGCCAGTGTCCAGGGGTTTCATGGCCAGTGTCCAGGTGTTTCATGTCCAGTGTCCAGGTGTTTCATGTCCAGTGTCCAGGTGTTCATGTCCAGTGTCCAGGTGTTTGGTGGCCAGTGTCCAGCTCTTTCATGTCCAATGTCCAGGTGTTTCATGTCCAGTGTCCAGGTGTTTCATGTCCAGTGTCCAGGTGTTTCATGGCCAGTGTCCAGGTGTGTGATGGCCAGTGTCCAGGTGTTTGATGGCCAGTGTCCAGATGTTTCATGTCCAATGTCCAGATGTTCCTGTGCTGAGGGCTCAGAGGGGCAGTGATGGAAGTGCCCAGGGCTCTGTGCTGGGGAGGGACCTGCTGCTGGGGGCAACTGGGAGGGAGCAGGAGAGCCTGGAAGAGGCTGGAAAGTCAGGGAAACTTTAAAGGGAAAGGCAAGAAGAGAGGAGGAAGAGGTGGAGCTGGGCAGTCCTGAGGAAAGAACCGAGTGGGGCCCTCCCTCAGCAGTGCTGAGCCCCAGCCAAGCTCCTCTCCCTGCCTCTCGTGGGGAGCTGGAGCTGTGGGCCAGGGCCAGTGGAACAAATCTGCCTGTGGTGAGCAACAAACCTGGAAATGCCAGGGGTGAAGGTGACCCCTGAGCTCTCTGTCAGAGGCAGAATGGGAGCCCTGTGTTTTGGGCAATAATTCAATTCCCCACTTGTGTTGAACACCAAAATTAAATGGTGAGCAAAGCACACTCCCAGCAGGTGTGGCTCTTCCTCCCTCCCTGGCAATGCCAGTCCCAGCAGGGCCCTGCTGCCATCAGCTGCACAGCAAATTCCAGGGTTCTTGGCAGTTTCAATGGGAGTACCTGGGGAATTGGAGGCTTTGTTTAATCCCAGGAATGGCTGGAACTGGGCTCAGCTCAGCTTTAGCAGCAGCTCTGACTCCAGCCTGGCCTTTCTCTACCTGTGTGCTGCTGTCCATTTGACATTTGGGGATCTCTGCCACCCCCTTGATTGATGGAGTTGTCATAGGAACTGCTCCCTGGGCTGTGCTCTGCCTTCTTCCACCAGGCACTTTATTGTGTTAGAAAGTGTTGACAGCAAAGCACAGGGACAGATCCTGAAATGTCACCAAGGCAAATTCTGCCATTCAGTGACAGTTTCAGATGGAGATGAATCCCTCCTGCAAATGGGACTGTGGGAAAGCCCAAAGCTGAGCTGGGGATGGAGGTGATTTGTGATGCAGCAAAGAATTCTCCTGTCACTTTGCAAGGTTAATTGTGCTCAGTCTGGGGTTTGGTGACACAAATGCAGCTCCATCCTTCAGCTGGGGGCTGCAGCTCTTTGGGGTTTATCCTGCCCTGCTCTCTGACAGGCCCAGGGCTGATCCCTGATGCTCTGGAACAGCCAGCCTGACTCTGCTGGAAAGGACATTTCTCTGGCCTTACATAAACACCCCAGAGAGCAGAGCAGGGCTTGTCTGCAAAGCTCTTGAAACCTCAGATTGGCTCGTTTGTCTTCAGCCTGAAAAGATCAAAGTGCCAGGACTTGTGGGGATTAGGGAGAGTGGACAGCTTGAGAAAAAACTTGTGCTTTGGAGAAGGTTTTTAGAGCCTGGGAAAGATTGAAAGTGCGTTGGTGTGAGGGGAGCAGAGAGAAGGGAAAGGTTCCAGCAGGGTGAGAGCCTGGCAGATGAAACACATGGAGAGTTTGTGCTGGAAATTGTGTTCCAGCTGAGCTTTGGGTGTCAGAGCTGCCCCGAGGCTCAGCCCTGGAGGGCAGGAGGCCCCTGGGGGGCTGTGCAGGCTCTGAAGTGACCCCTGAATGCCCTGAGGCTCTCGAGGATCGAGGCTTGGCCATGGAGAGGCTTCCTCAAGCCAGGCCTGCTCCTTCTCCCTTCCCTCACATCCATTGCATCCCAACCTCTTGTCAGAGCAACAACCACTGAAATTTGGGCTGTTATGCACTCATTTTTCTCTCCTTTAAGAACAGTCTTCCCTTTCTCAATAAACGACCTTATCTTTTATTTGTGGTTTCACATCAAATGCGAAAAGAACAGAACCTGCCAATGTCATCTGAGGAAAGCAATTTTATTTTAAGGTGAAGTGTTTTGTAAACAGCATCCCTGATTGCCTGGCATTGCTAAAAACAGGTGCTTGGTTAGGGAGCTGGTCCTCATGTGGAGACCTGGGAGTGATGCATTTTTCCTGCTGCCCAGAAATTCCATGCCAAGCATTGTCCTGGGGCTGGAATTGCAATGGAAGGGGAGCAGTGGCTTCCTCGAGAGGTGCCCATGACAGGCTCTGAAGTAAAACATTTCTGCTTGAAGCAGCTCCAGCAGCAGCAGCAATCTGATTTATCAGCACAGCCTGAGATGTCCAACCTCAGATGGGTTGATGGTGGTTGTTTGCAGGTGTTTTGTGTCTGAGCAAAGCCCCAGTGCCCTGCTGGAGGTGGGGCAGCACACCTGGGCAGGTGTCAGCTGGCTGAGGGGCAGCAGCAGCACGTTTGACATCAGAGCAGGGGTTTTGGCCCCTTGATGCCTTTTCCTGGTGTGAAGGAATCAAAGCTCAGGCAGGGTCAGAGGGTTGGGGGTCGTTTCCCTCGGTATTTAATGGGATCCCATTCGATGCTTCTGCCGTCCAGGTGACAGCGTCACAACAGCCCCGTCCCCCAATCGAGTGTGCAATTAAAGCCCTTACTCATTAGCATATCTAACGAGAGGGCCCAATAAGGGGCTGAGGTGGGCTAACTTCAGTTTACAGAATTTATCCTGCCAGGGGCCCTTGAGTTCTCACAGCAATAGAATGTTTGCTCTCCTATTTTTATGTAGTTTTCAGGGTGTTTGGTCTCCCGGCCTGCAGGACACCCAGAAACCAGGCTGAAGTATCACACCTAAAGCATCACAAGTGTGCATGCTGATACTTGTGAATATAGTGAACTGTGTAAGCGGTATTTAAGAGAAAAGGCAAAAAAATCCTTCAGGTATCACCCTGAGGGATGCTCTGTGCCCTGCTCAGTGCCCACCTGTCCCTGCTGCTGCCACACCTGAGCCCTGGGCGCTGCCCGTGCCCCAGGCTCGCTGCCAGCCTGGCAGAGATGAGCCAGGCTCTGCTTCCTCCCCCAAAAAAGGCCCTAAAAACCAACGTGGAGCTCCCTGAGATAAACGGGCAGCGTGAGCAAACCCCGAGGATGTGCAGAGCACTTGACAGGCAACACAAAACCCAAACAAAGGCCCGGGATTCCAGGGGGATTTGCCATGTAAGGGGCCTCGTGGAGATGCAGCCCCCCCTGCCAGGACAGCTCTGTTTGGGTTTGGGTCCTGGAGCTTGGGCACTTCTTCTCTTTGTTTTAAAGTTGTCTTCTCGAGGTTTCTTTAATCATAATCCCCCTTCCATCATGAGCCTGCCTACCAGCTGAATATTTGTCCTTGTTAATGCCTCTATTTCTGTCCTTCCCCCTCCGTTCTCCCTCCCAGGCACGCTCGGATTTGGATTCCAGCCCTTCAAGGAGCAGCGCACAGGGAGGGGATGGCAGTCCTGGGGGGTCTCCATCCCTGCACAATTCCCCTGGAAAAAAAAAAAAATACAACAGCTGAAGGATTTTTTTGGTGTTTTCTTTTTAGAAGATTAAGTGGGTCAGGTTCCAGAGAGCTTCTGCTCTTTTTGGGGGGGATTTCTCTTTCCCTGGAAATGTGGCACGAGGAGAATTGTTTAGGGAAGGGGCACTGGGACATTTCTGAGTGGGTCCAGCTCTGGTACAAAGCCCAGTGCCTGCAGAGCAATTCCCTCTCACTCTGGGGAAAATGAACTTCGAGTGTGTTGGTTTCAAGATGATTCAATCCAGTTTTAGGGCAGGAATCCCCTGTTCCAGAGCTGTAAATGGCAAAGAGCAGCTGGGCTGCTGTGCCTGGGGATTGTTCTGATCCCCAGGGGAAGGAAAGGCAGGGAATGTTTGATTTGTGTCCCCAGGGAGGGGTGGCACTCTGTGACAGAGAGAGGCCATGGGCTGGTCCCAGGAATTGGGGATTTCCTGTTTCCATTTGGGAAGACATGACCCCAAACTCGTGGCAGAAGCTCTCAGCTCTGATATTCCCTGGAAATCTGTTCCTGGAAATGCTCAGTCCCAAGGGAAAGCAGTATTGGAGACAGGGAGTTAAAGTGGGAATATGATTTAAGGATTGATAAACTGCTCTGTAACTTCGCGAAACTGAAATTTCTGTGCACTTTTAAGGCATTTCCCCGTTCAGTTTTAATATATGCAAACCACTTAGATACTTTTCTAATGTTTTGAAATATTTCTAGCAAGGGAAAAGTGGAAATGGTTTTGTTTCTCATCTCCCTCTCCTGCCTGAAGGTAAATTCTCTGGAGGTTCTCTCTGACACTTTGTGGATCTCAATTGAGCAGCTCTTCAGGGTTTTTGTGTTAAACACACAACTCGTTCAGAAGCTCTGTTGGGTTTGAAGTGATTCAAGCACTGAAGAAAGCAGATGGGAGGATACACCCGAGTGCTTTTTGTTTTTAAAAACGCGGTGATACAGTAGAAATAGCTCTCATTCTGCCTTTGGAGACAGATATTTAAACCAGTGAATCACTGCTGGAGTCTGGAATTTCACACTCCATGGGAGTGGAGGAATCCTGTCCCCTGAGGATTTGCTCTCTGTGTTTGGGACAGAGGTTTGGATGCTGGTGAATCTCAGTCTCTGGGTTCAGAGGCTCCAAATGACTCAGGAATCTTTGCTTTTCCTGGTTCTGGTGTCACCTCCAGGGCCAGGATCAGCTCCCTCCCCACCCAAAGAGAGCAGGAACAGAGTGTGAGTGTGTGCACACATCACAAATGCTCTCTCTGGGTCTCTCTCACTTTCCTGTTCCACTCTGCAAGGTGGAATGAGCTGAAATGCTGAATTTATCTCCATGAACACGAAGGGAACAGCTTCATTTTCCCTTCTGTATCACCTTGGCCTGGGATGTGTTCTGAATTGGAAAAACGAGAGCTGGTAACATTTCAATTAAATCCTGAGCAAAGCCAATATATTAATTAAAAGGAATGCTGATGGTCTTAATTAGCAAGGTATTAACATGCTGTGAGCACCAGAAGTTCTGCAGAGTTGGCTGCTCTGGCTGATTCACCTGCATTTACCACTAATTAATGAGACACTGCAATCATTAATGCTTTCTGCCATTCCTTGCTGGGGAAATTAATTGTGCAAAGACTTAGAGCTGCCCTGAACATCCGTGCCAGACAAGATCTGCTGCATGAGGGGATGTTGGAATTCTCTCCCTGGATGAAGAGGCACTGAGCTCTCTGTCTCTCTGCTGGGGTGAGGTGACTCTGTGCCACGTGAGTTTTTTAAAAATAATGTTTACATGAAGATGTTTGGAAAGCATCTGCTGAACACACCTCTGTGGTGGCACAGGAAAAGCAGTTTGTCAACACTGGCTGTAAAATTATTACTTTTGATCTGTCTACCTGAGGCCTTGGTTGTATCAGAAGACTGATTTCATGAGAATTGACAACTTCCATCCTCAAACTCTTTAATAAAATTGAGAAGCCACTCGAGCATTCTCCAGAGCACCTTTTTGATTTGTACAAATTGTGCATTTAATCACCTCTAATGAAGGAGATGTTGAGTTTCAGTGCAGATGAAGATGGTCCAGCTCTCATCAGTCTGGGTCATGTTGTACTTCTGTTTGACATGAGAGGTAAAGCCTGATGCTGGAGCTTGTTTGCTCTGGTTTTACTGCACCTCACCCTTGGGTTAATTTAACTTCCCTTGTAGTTTCTATTTAAATCAGGATCAGCTGTGGATAAAGCTGGGTCCAAAGCCCAATCTTGGATTCCCCTGTTCGGGAGATGACTTTAAATCAGAATTTTGTGTCAGGGGCTCTTTGCATCTCCAGGAATGTTCTCCTCCTGCCCTTCCTGCCAGGCAAGGCTGGGCTCAGGAGATCCTGGCTGGGCTGGGGGTGAGATTCCTGCCCCTCTCCCCTGCTGCCAGAGCTCTGGGACCACAGGGATTGCTCTGGGATAGGAGCTGCTGAGGGAGGAGAAGGTTCTGAAGGTCAGTTCTGGGGGAGGAGATGCTCTGGAGTGTTGGGTTCCACTGTGTGTGTTCTAGAACAGCAGCCTGGCAGTCCCAGAGCTGAGCCCCTTCCCCAGCCCCAGAGGGGAGCAGGAAGCACATCCAGGTCACCAGGGATGGACATGGGGAAAGAGGATCATGGCTTTGTGCCCTTCTGCACCCATTGTGGGAGAGGATTGGACTTGGGGACCTTCCAGGGGATTGTTTATCTTTGCTGTTGATGTGCTGGCACATCCTGGCTGTGGGATGGGATCAAGGGAATTGTCACTGAGGAGCCATTGGCAGTGGCCATAAGGGAGTGGCCCTGGCAGTGGCCACAGCAGCAGCCACAGGAGCAGCCTCAGCAGTCCCAGAGTGATCTGGAGCAGTCTCAGTCTCTGGCTGGAGAATAAAGAACTCTGTGCAACATCACAGTCTCATCTGAGAGGTCCCTGACCCTGCATTGATTACTGCATTAGAGGTGATGCTGAGGGAGGAGAAGGTTCTAAAAGTCAGCTCTGGGGAAGGAGATGCTGAGGGAGGAGAAGGTTCTAAAGGTCAGCTCTGGAGGAGGTGCTGAGGGAGGAGAAGGTTCTAAACGAAGGAGATGCTTTAGAGGTGATGCTGAAGGGAGGAGATTGTTCTGAAGGTCAGCTCTGGGGGAGGAGATGCTCTTGAGGTGATGCTGAGGAAGGAGAAGGTTTTAAAGGTCAGCTCTGGGGAAGGAGATGCACTAGAGGAGATGCTGAGGGAGAAGGATGTTCTAAAGGTCAGTTCTAGAGAAGGGGATGCTCTAGAGGTGATGCTGAGGGAGGAGAAGGTTCTGAAGGTCAGCTCTGGAGGAGAAGGTTCTAAAGGAAGGAGATGCTCTAGAGGTGATGCTGAGGGAGGAGAAGGTTCTAAAGCTCAGCTCTGGGGGAGGAGATACTCTGGAGGTGATGCTGAAGGAGGAGAAGGTTCTAAAGGTCAGCTCTGGAGGAGGTGCTGAGGGAAGAGAAGGTTCTAGAGGAAGGAGATGCTCTAGAGGTGATGCTGAGGGAGGAGAAGGTTCTGAAGGTCAGCTCTGGAGGAGATGCTGAGGGAAGAGAAGGTTCTAGAGGAAGGAGATGCTCTAGAGATGATGCTGAGGGAGGAGAAGGTTCTAAAGGTCAGCACTGGGGAAGGAGATGCTCTTGAGGTGATGCTGAGGGAGGAGAAGGTTCTAAAGGTCAGCTCTGGAGGAGGTGCTGAGGGAAGAGAAGGTTCTAAAGGGAGGAGATGCTGAGGGAGGAGAAGGTTCTAAAGCTCAGCCAAACCTGTGGGAGCTCCCAGGCAGGAGGAATTGCAGCTCTGCCCTCGCTCTGGGCTCTGCAGGAGGAGGGGAAGGGCCCAGCCTGTGCTCTCAGGGGAAGCCCTTTGCTCCTTGCTGCTGCAGGGGGATTGCTTTGGGCACAAAGGAAAGGCAGGAGGGTGGGATGCTCCTCACCTCTGGCAGGTTGGATGGTTCCAGGGGCTGGCTTGGAGCTGCTCAGTGACTCCTCCAGCCCCTCTGCTGCAGGTCAGAGAACACTGAATCTGTGAGGCTGCCCTGCACTCTGTTCTGGCTTCCATCCTCCTGCAAAAGCTGATGTTATTGCATGTTTATTGCTTTGTGACACAGACCTCTCATCTGTGCTCAGATTGGTAAAGCTCCTGCTCTTCTCTTACAGAATTTCCTAATCCTTACAGGAAACCCCTGAAGTCTTTGCTACAATGGCTGTCTGATCCTCACATCTTCAATAGCAATAATGAAAATCGTTCAGAAATGGGTTAGAAACAAATATTCTGTTCTCAGGCTTGCACTGCGTTATTGGGTTTGACTTGATTCTGGGAATTTAGTAGCACTGAAAAGATCAAACCATCCCCACAGAGAATTCTGGCTGAAAAACCCTTACAAACCTCCAAACCAATAACATGAGTGGAAGTTTGTCTTCAGCAGGGGCTGTGTTTGCAGGCACAGGGTAAATGCTGGTAAATGCTGTATTTCAGGGCTCTCTCCCAGCAGCATTTGTGTTTCCACTCTGACCCATCTGCTGAAGGTTCTGGCCCTGTGTCAGAGCCCCCATCCCTTCAGGGTCCCTGAGTGCTCCCTGCTGTTTGTACAAGCAGAGCCCTGGTGTGGAATCTCCAGGTGAGTGCTGTCAGTGCCTCCTCTGGGGCAGGGAAAGGTTTCTCTGGCACCTCCAGCACGGAGCAGTGGGGGTTTGGGCTGCAGCTCTGTGCTGAACCCCTCTGCAGGGCTCCTGCTGGCCAGGGAACTCTGAACCTTCCCCTGGCTGCAAACCCAACCCACAAGGGAAATAAGGAACCTCAGGTAGGAGCTGGCTGGGAGCTCAGAGTGCTGGCCTGGAGTTTTCAGGGTGGACAGAAAGGCACAAACAATTTATCTTCTTGTTTTCATTTCACATAAGGAGCTTCCAGCTGGATTGGAAAGGGCTGGGTGCTGTGTTTGAATTCATGCCTGCACTTGGCTCTGGGTGTGCCCAGGGCCATTGCAGGTGGCTGCTTGCAGGACATCAGTGATGATGCCCCAGAGCTCTGGAACTGCCAGCAGGGCAGCAGTGGGAGAAGGTTCTGAGATGCCTCTGCCAAGGCTGGGTGGTCTCTGGCTGTTGGTGGAGAGGGTTCTGAGATGCCTCTGCCAAGGCTGGGTGGGCTCTGGGTGCTGGTGGAGCTGTGGCTGCTGGAAGGGGATCCATTGCAGCCTCTGCCAAGGCTGGGTGGGCTCTGGGTGCTGGTGGAGAGGGTTCTGAGATGCCTCTGCCAAGGCTGGGTGGGCTCTGGGTGCTGATGGAGCCGTGGCTGCTGGAAGGGGATCCATTGCAGCCCCATCTGTTGTTTGGGGTGCTCTGTGCAGGAGGGAAGCACCGGGGTCTCCAGGCATGAGAAGGGAAACCATATGGTTTGGGGTTGGCAAAGTCCCCTGGCACAGACGAGTCTGATGAGGAGAAGTTGGGCTGTCTGGAAACTGAGATGTGTCACCCTGGGCTGTGACACCCCAGTGGGGCTGAGCCAAGTGACAGCACAGAGAGGCTCAGTGCAGCTCTGAGTGGGGAAACTGCAGAAATCAGCAGAACCACCCAAAGCCCAGCTCTGAACCCAGCCCAGAGCTGTGACAGAGGCCAGGCCTGAGTCTAACCGTGGAATTAGGCTCCCAGAAACCCAGAATAAATCGAGTGCATCAGCACTGCCCATTTCCAACTGAGTACCTGGGCCTTCCTGCAGCTCTGTGTGAGCTCTGGGGGTGCCACTCAGCAAAACAGGAGGGAGAATTTCTCGCCTTGAATTAATTTCTCGTGGTGCCAAGTTCAGCTGGGAGCTCTGGAGCTGCCCCAGGAACCCTTTGGAGCATTCAGAGCTCGGGGAGCACTCGGTGTCCCCTGGAGCACCCAGCAGCAATTCTGCTCCTGATCAGAATTCTCCTGTCTCTCAGCAGTGACAAAGGCTCACTGTGCTCACTGACAACTTGTCTGGGCCAGGAGCCAGCAGAGAAGCTCCAGGAACTGTGACAGCAAAGTGTTGGGGCTCCTCGGGGGGGGAAATATCTCCTGAAAATGAACAAGCTGCAGCAAACTTGAAATGGGGAAGAAATGCAGCTGAATGCTGAGGAGTCCATTATTGATGAGCCTGGTGCCTCTGAGGCAGAATTGGTGTTTCTTGAACACCTGCTCTGGCTTTTCCAAGATCCTGCTCCCCTCTGAAAGACTCTCACCCCTCTGGTGCTTGATGTGTTCTGCCCTTTCACCATTCCACTGCAAATTCTCCAAGCTCCTTTGTGAGCCATGAAAAAATGGGCAGCTTTTGTTGTGTAAATAACATCTGATTTCTTTTTTTTTTTAAGGAAATCTTCAGCTAGATTAACGTTCTCAGAACCAAATTGATTAAACTAGACGTTCTGCACACAAACTGAGCAGAGAGAAGACTTGCAGTAAACTTTTTAGTGCCCTGCCATGAGTTGTTTGATGGGTTTTGCCTTGTCAGGGTTTTAATCAGTGTAATGTAAAATGCAGTAAACATTGTCCATAGGGCAGGGAATAATTTTGGATGCTGTGAACAGCTGGAATCAGGAGCCACCCTCCCAGCTGTTGGACAAGCAGGGAAAAGTGCCCAGAGCTGATTCCTGCTGTGGTTTGTGCTGTGTGCAGCTGCCTGCCCCTGACCTTGGCTCACTGGGGTTCTGATCCTGCCCTGGCTCTGGCTCTGTCTCTGTTGGGTGCCTGGGATTTTTGGGAAGAGTCCCAGAGGGTGCTGGCACTGCAGGAGAGCCCTGAGCTGCTGCTGGGTCTGTCCCTGCCACAGGAGCCCAGCTGGGGTTCAGGTGCTGCCCACAGACCCCTTCAGGCTCTGTGAGAGCCTTTCCTCTGTGAGCAAACCCTGCTTTTGAATCTGGAAATGAGGATTTTAAACCTTGGCTCCAGGTGAAGCAGAGCCAGGCCCAGGTGAATGATTTGAACAGACTCAGCTCTGATAGACCCTGCCTGGTGGGGAGCATTTCAGTGCCCAGGTGCAATGTTTGAAAAGTTAATAAATTCTGCTGCAAATCAGTGCTGCTGGAAGCCTGAGTAAATATTAAGACTCCGCTTTCATGAATAACTCCTGGCTAGGATATTATTTCTAATTCAAGAAACCACCCCTTTCATCTCCTACCTAAACACTTTTTATATTTGGATCAAGGTTATGTTTTACTACACGCTGCACAAATGTTTGAGAAGATAGAGTTTCCTCACTGAGGAGCTGACAGTTTTCCCCATAAACACAGGCTTGCTAAGTTTACAGAAAAAAATATTTATCTGCTGTAGAGAACTTGAGCTGATCACAATCACTGCCATGGACAGCAGTGGCACCATCAATGATCATTGGTTTGATATGGCAGAAAATAAATTATCAGATCCAGGGGAGGGGAGGGGACAGCACCTGGCTGGCTGTGAATCACAGGGTGACAGCAGAGTGGCTGAAGCCACTGCAGGGATTAATCACAGCCTGTGCCACCTGCAAGGCTCTGCCCCCTGCCAGTGCTTTCCCCTCCAGTTGGGCNGAGCTCCCTGGGCCACCAGAGCCCTCTGGGCCACCACCAGAGCTCCCAGGGCCACCAGCAGAGCTCCTTGGGCCAGCGCAGAGCTCCTTGGGCCAGCACAGAGCTCCCAGGGCCAGCACAGAGCTCCCTGGGCCAGCACAGAGCTCCCTGGGCCAGCAGCAGAGCTCC
>VZTZ01013678.1:0-20046 GCA_013400955.1 Drymodes brunneopygia
CTGGGGACAAGGTGGGGATCAGAAACAGCTTGGATTTGATGGTCCTGGAGATCTTTTCCAACCTCAATGACTGTGTGATTCTGTGATCTCACTTACATGTTCTACAGCAGAACAAGTGCTAGGAATTTTGGCCTTTTTTTGTCTTTTTTTATGGACTTTTGCCTTCCCACTCACACACCTGGGCACTGCAGCATCCTGAAAAGACTTGTGCAGTTTATTGGCAGAGAAACCCCCACTCAGAGAGGGCTGGAAGGCAGACTCTGGGCTCGTGCCTCTTGGAATATCTGAAAGCACCACGAAGCTTCTGAGCAAACTCCCCCATAGCCCGTCAAGAAACGCTGCTGAGTGATCAGCCTTCCCCAGCCCTCTGCGAGCTCTGAAAGCCTCCATCTGGCAAACGAGCCTTTGTTTGTGCTTTTGAAAGGCAGAGGGAAAACATTCCCTTGGTTTTTTTTTTCTATCTGTTTGTTTGTTTGCACAGCTCAGGAGATTAAGGACGACTTATTTAAAGTTAATGATCCTGTTCCCATGAGGGGAAAACACCTTTCTGTGAGCCGCAGGTCCCCTCAGCTATTTTTGTCTCTGATGGGACATTTCTGTCTTCAAAGGAAGCAACCACTGTAAATACCTTCAGATGACTGAGGCTCCCAACCTGCTGCTTGCTGACTTCCAGACTTCCACTTGGAAAGGCAAATAATTCTCTGTAATGAGCAGAGAGGAGGAGGAGCAGGGTTTGTTGTGGTTCCATGGCAGGGGTTCACATAAGGCCATGATAAAATGAGATGTTAGGTGACTCTAGAAAGAGCAGCTTGGAAATCTTGCTGCTTTTAAGAGCTGCACAAAACCTGCTCAGAGGCACAGGAATAGCTCCTGGACAGTTTCCTGCTGCTGGCTCCATTCTTCAGCCAGGGTCACCCTGAAAGGCCTCCAGCTGCTCCAAACCTTGCTGTGCTCCCTCTCCTGACTGTGCTCGAGGGCTGGTGTGGGGTGACTTTAACAAATACCACTCAACTTAAAAGAGGTGTTTGATGGCTAAACACAGAACTTATGAAAAAAACCTGCTAGAAAGAATATTTGGCTTTCAGAAAGACTTGTTATGAAACCTTTGGCTGGTGCCAGGCTCAGCAGGAGCAGTGGGGATGCAGCACCCAGCAGGATCCTTTCTCTTTGCTCCCATGGCATCAAATTAGCCCTGTTTTCCTCTGGGATCCATCCCTGATTTCCTCAGGTTTCTTTCACTGGTGCTTTCCCACCCCAGGATGAGCTGTGTTGGAAAATCTGCTGAGGATTCTTGGCTGAAAGCCTTTTGTGTCTTTCACAAGCGACAGGAACCAAAGTTTGGTGTCCCATGTTTGCCTCAGGTGCTTGTGTATGGGAGGGGCTGTCCCAAAATTGGCTTAGTCCCATTTTCCAAGGTCATGAGAAAAAACTTTTTCTAACATTATTTAACTCCTCTTTTTGCTTTAAATGTAGGGTTAAAAAAATAGTCTTATCATTTCTTGCAAGGCCAAATAAAAAAAAATCATGCAGAAATTTTATTTTTCTTATATGCATTTAAGTGTTTAATTATATTAATTGTTCTATCTTCACAAAGTCAATCAAAGCAGCAGAAATGGTTCAATTTGTTTCAGTTCTGATGAGTATATCCTCTTTCCATCCAATTTTCTCACTTCAAAAGCATTTTAGGAGGTTATGCTTGTCCTCAGCTATTTTTTTGAGGCAGTTCCTTTTGGACCTGCCACCTTTGCACCTGGAAGACTCAGTTGAGCTGAGTCTGTCCTGTGCACACCCCATGGCCAGGGGTTCAGGGCTCTCTGCACCTCCCTGAGCACTTTAAGGAGTTTCCAGGTGGGCAGAAATATTGGAGGCCTGAGAAGAAACTTCAGGGGGGGTTGTGCACATCCTTTTGTTGCTCTGAATGCCACCTCTGTTTTCTCTGCTTTTCCCGAAGCCCATCAGGATCTCTCCTGCTTCGTTGGGTACAGAATTTACACACCCAGCTCTTATTATTGCCTGAGGGGTGTCGCCCTGATTTTTCTAGAGTGCTGTGTTTAGAGCTGGTAGCAAAGGCTCTCACAGATTTTGTGTAAACAATCCATGTTTCTATAACCAGCCAAGGATTGTTTTGTACTTTGGATGTTGTTTTTCATTCTTCTTTCTGGGCTGGAGAATGTGATGGGCTGTGTTTCTCACCTATGGAATTTCAGAGGTGGTGACCTCTTTGTCCAATCCATAACTGTCTGTAAAAAGGTATCAATATAAGAATAAAGAGAGGCTGGGGCTCTTTTTGCTCTCTGCCTGGGTGTGGTGGCTGAGCTCCTGAGCTACCTGAGTGTTTCGGGTCTGACAGAGCAACAGAGGGGATCCTTACAAGTTTTACAGCACCCATACAGATTCTACAACCTGCTGCATCTGATTGCTGACTGTGTTTACTCAATGCCCTGAGCTCTGGAAGGACACCCAGGGCTGGCCCAGGCCTCAGAGAGAGATTTGGTGGCAGCTTTGGCTTTTGGCTGCTGTCCTGAGCTAAATCACCCCATGGCCACTGCATTCCCCAGCCCCTCGTGGTTAAGGAAAGACAGCCCAGCCCAGCCTCTCCAGTGCTTCTTCCCCAGCAAAGCCTCCAGCTCTGTTTCAAAAGAAATCCCCATCAAAAAACTTCCCCTCTGTCACAGACCCACAGGTAAAGTAATGGTGTGTTCACCAGAAAGAATTATCCATTAATTTTACTTCTGGATCTCCACGTAAGCAGGAGCACTGGAAAGAAAATTGAGATATCTGCTCTGCTCTCCTCTTTTCTCAGGTTGAAGACGCTCATGGCTCTGTCTCATTAAGGCTGGGAGGTGTTAATGGGAGGTGTTAATATGTAAATCTGGTCCTAGCAAGGCTGAGGAGCAGCCTGTACCTCCACGTGGTGGAATTCCAGCCTGGTTCCACGTGTGCCATCTCTGGCAGCACAAATGAGGAGGCTGAGGAGGCCACACACCCATGCCAGAGGTGTGGGAAGGGCCAAATTATGGTTTTAATTACTTCTTCAGCTTCCTCCTGGAGTTGTAGAAAAGTTTGTTCTCTTCTTCCAGGCAGCTGCTGACAGGAGGAGAGGGAACGGCCTCAGGCTGGGCCAGGGGAGGCTCAGGGGGGGCAGCAGCAGGAATTTCCCCATGGAAAGGGAGCTCAGGAATCAAAAGGGGCTGCCCAGGGAGGGTTGGAGTGCCCATCCCTGGAGGTGTCCCAGGAAGGGCTGGAGGTGGCACTCAGAGCTCTGGGTTCCCAGTGCCCTTAGATTGAGGGTTTGGATTCAAAGGGTTTGGAGGCCTTTCCACCCTAAATGATTGTGTGATTCCTCCCTACTGAAGCATCCAAAATCCTTTTCCATACCTGAAAATGTAGGACTGGTCATTTCAGTGATTGTTAAAATAGGTTCAATATAACCTTTAGAATAAGACTTGCAAAGTCCTATGAAATTGAGCCTGAAAATAATCCTTGGGAAGTCCCCAAACACACCCCAAAAGTGACCCAGGAAGGAGGGAGATGGGAACAGCCCCTGGCTGGAGCTGCTGCTGTGCCAGCTGAGCCTGACATGCTCATGACAATGACACAGCCATTGAGGCCATGATTATTTTTTGCCTCTTCTTTTATATACCTTTTATGTATTCCCAGTGCCCTTAGCATGCATACTTGTAATTCCTTCAATCTGATTATTTACCATACTCCTAATATTCTGTTAAGCCAGAAAACCAACCATCCTGGAGGCCTTGCAGTTAAAAGCCAGAAAACCCGACACAATCTTCAAAAGCTAAGGTCTCTCCTAAAATACATCCTGTAAACTGGGATTAGGCCCCTCCAGGGGACAATTCCTTGGGGTGGGGAGATATCACTCTATCCATTCAGGCCTCTCATTGGGAATCTTTGTTTACTATGCAAATTTGCAAAGTCTGTAAGATTGTATACGTGATGGATCACGCGCGTGCCTTTCGGTGAGCGAAATGTTGCACCATAAAGATCCTTATTAAGCACCCAAATAAAAACCCTTTATCCCTTAACTATATCTAACTCTCAGTTTTAAAACCAAGAATAAAATCAGGCCTGAGGAGCTGCTGGTGCAGGGATGTTGTGTTGGCTCCCGTGGGGGAGGCTCCGGCACCGCTCGCTCCCCCCTCGAGCCCGGCTGATTCAGGACCTGCACTGCCTGATCACTGCTACTCTTACAACAAATAAAACATTTTAATATGAGCAGTCACTGAATGTTTACTGTATCATATTGCTGGGAGCTGAATGTGTGCCAAATGCTATAACAGAAGGGAGCATATGAACTCCAGAATGATGACACTAATAAGGAAATTACAAAAGGCCCAACAAATGGCATTTGTGTTAAATCAATAATGCTCTGTTTGTTATTTTTTATTCTAATCTTTCTTCTAAAAAAAAAAAATTATCTTTCCAAACAGTTGGCAATTCCCATTCTTGTTCTTCTTCCTGAACATAATTAAAAACATGTTGTGGCGTCTACTTAAGACATCAACTTTCCCAAGCCTGTCTTGTCCACTGCGTTTTAAACAAAGACACTTGTTTTGGCATTGTGCCCTTAATTAATCATTTGAGACTTTATTGCTGTACAAAAAATGTCTTTGTTTAATGATTCATCACAAGCCCAGTTTCTGCAGAACTTAATCAACTACAGAACCAACTTTCTAATCAGCTTAAAGTAAAAGGGAAAAAAGGCCAAGATTGCTTTTGGTGCGTTGTTTTGATAAAGAAGCATTCGTTCCAGGCACACCAATATTCTGGGCTATCCATGGTTTAAAACTGCAGAAATCAGATTGGTCACTTAACCTGGCATTCCAGGAGAGGGAAACCTGTCACTGGTGGAAAAGCAGGATCCTGGCAGTCCTGGCCAGCACCGCTGTGCAGAGCAGAGCCTGGCACCAGGCAGCTCCGTGTGGAGAGGCACTCCAGGCTTTGAAGATGAATTTGCAATGTAAAGTTTGGTGTGATAGCAAAGCACTAATGAACATGGCTGGATTTATGAAATGCAGAGGTTATTTTTCCACTGGTTTTGCTATTTTTTTTCCTCTCTTTTTCTCTTCCTTTTTTTTTTTGTTTGGTTTTGTTGCCTGTTTTTTTTTTCTTTTATCACATAACATTCTTCCATTTAACTTTCACTTTAATTCTCATATGGCTACAATCAAACTTTTGTTCTAGCAGCAGATTTGTACAACAAATGCGTTTCCCATAGGACAACATAGGAGAGTTTTCATTTTTCTGTGATTTTGTTCTTCCTTTTGATTTGGAACAAAAGGATCCCAGCTCAGGAGCTCGAGTCCCTCAAAGACACAGAACAGTTGTGCTGCAGTGACCAGAAGCAGGGTCTGGCCTTTGCAGCACTTTGCAGGATCCAGCCTTGCTCCAGCAGGGATTTCCCAGCTGGAGCACACACAGATTGGAGATGATAGCCCTTGGCTGGTTGTGCAATCCATCACGTGCAGCTGAGGTGCAGTTACATGACTGACATCTGACAGACACACATTTGATAGCTCAATTATTCCAGACATGGGAGCCAAAGCTCCTCTGAATTTTACTTCGAGTTGTCAGAATTGCACCAATGTACCCCCAAGACCATCTTTTTATTTTCTTTCTTTCTTTCTTTCTTTCTTTTCTTTGGGTTTTTTTTTTGAAATTAAGTTTTTCAGTATATTGGTAAAAATATACAATCCCCAATTCTCTAAGCAACTGCACACAGCTTGCACTGTGTCAAAACATGCCTATATTGAGTAAATATATTATTACTCTATGTTAATGTGTGTTATGTAACGGTCATCTATATTAATGTATTCTTTGTGTAAGATAATAGCATTCATTTGCTGGAGTTTGTAGCTTGTGCTGCTCTCTACACTTGGATTTTCACTGCAGAATTTCCTCTTTCAGGTCAGGCCAGAAAGGCTTTGATTGAGCAGGCAATGCCAGTCTGCACTGCAGTGACTTGTGCCAGTCCTTACTGCCCTGCTCAGGGCAGGTTTTGGGTTCTGTGCTCATTGTCACCTCTCTCCACAAGGGTTTAAGGCATAAATAATCTGTGCAGGGTCCCTGGCACGGGCACAACAAAACAGCCAGACCTTTCCTTCTCTTTGTGCTCACCTTTTGTGTCCAGGAGCCCCAAACCCAGCCCGTGGCACCCAGGGGAGCTCTGCTCACAGTGAGGGGAGAGCTGCCCCTTCCTCCCGGTGACAGAGACTCTGGTGAGAGAGCATTTCAAAGCTGAATGCTGAGTGTGTGCCTTTGCTGATTTGGATGGCGTGTGAAGTGACAGAGGGCAGGCCCAGGATCACACTGACCTGCAGAGTGAAGCCAGCAGAGCTCACCTTGTGCAGCAGCAGCAGCAGGGGCTGAGCCCTGATGGAAACAAGATCCTCACGGTGCCAAAGCCTCGTTCACCTTTGCAACATTGCCCCGGGTTTTTGGCTGAGCACAGTGAGCAGCCAGAGTTTTATTAACACCACCCTGTGCTGGCTCCTTGCAGCAGGGGCTCGCTGTGGTGGCAGCAGGTGGGGATTGCTCTCCTCCAGGGAATCACTGGACACATCCTCTGGCCAGATCACCAGGGCTGCTTTTCTTTGCTACTTGGCAGCTGCGAAAACAAAACTCAGCTGTAAAAAAGAAGAGTGTCTTGTCTATTTGGCAAGGCCTCTTTGGATTTGGAGTGTGTGTGTGTGTGTTTAGGCAGGGCAAACCAGGCTCGGTGAGCAGCGTGGGCTGGCCACGTTTGCCACCACTGATATTCTCAGATATTCACAAGTGCTGAATGCCTGGCTGAAGGGAAGGTTGTGGCTGTGCTGACACTCAGGCTGGGCTCTCCACCCCAAAACAAGGCACACTGCTGCAGTGGCTTTAAGTGCAGAGCCCAGGAGCCCCTGGCTGGGAGTGTTGTGCCCTGGTCACCTGGCAATGCCCAGCTTTCCATCAGCATCTCACACAGCTCTGGGTGCAAAAGTCACTTTTGGTAATTGTGAGGAGAGGAACTCAGCCACAAAGAGATGGATTCTGATTTTTTTCTCTCCCCATTAGGATGATTTAGGATTGTACAATAAGCATCAGTGCATGGCTGCTGGATTATTAATTTGGCACATACTATTGCTCCATTTATGTAATACTTTGTACATTTTGTAGATTTTTATATTCAGAGAGCAACCATGGAAATCACAGACCCTCAGGTCAGCTCATGCCACTGCATTTCTTCCTGAGCAGTAGAACAGTAGCTCAAGGAATTCCTGAATTCCAAGTTTCTCATGCTTTCTCCACAATCAGCCCTTCAGCTAGTCCCTACCATGATGGGGACAGCTAATGATTCAATCCCAACTCTTTGAAGCTAAACAAAGGAGGACAAATTATATAATTAAAGCAGAGAGGTGCCTGACTTGTCATCCTCCTTAGAAGTTGCCAAGTGGCCTGCACAGGTCTCTCTTTTTGTGCCAGAATTTTAATTTCAGCCACTTCACCTTGCAGGAAGGGATCTTCTCCTCTGTTTATCAGGGCCCAGACACATTCTTCACTTGACAGAAATATCTGGAAGGATCCACGGTATTAACCTGGGGAAGAAACATTAGGGGTTGAGGACTTGCAAGTCTGGACCTTTTTATGAAAATCCAGCATGTAAAGAGAGAGGGGAGTGGGAATCCTACAGGGACGAAGTTGGGAAATTGAAAAAAAAATTGGGTAAGAAAAAAAACAAAGATGTTTATGTGAGAGTGAAACAGCAGACAGAAGAGTGACCACGTCAGTGGAGTTCACTTGGGAAACAAAGAGCTGAACTCCTTGTGTCATTTCCTCTGCATCAGCAGCAGATCAGAGCTGGCTGGATGCAGGAGCTGATTGAGGAGCAGCCCGAGCCAGGACGGGGCTGTGAGGCTGTGTCAGCCGGTAAATGACAGCCGTGTGTGATCAGCTGCTCCTGCCCTCCCACACTCGCTCAGCCCGGATCTCAGCGCCTGTGCTTTGTGCAGGCTCCCTGCTACACCCGTGGTGATGTGCAGGAGGAAAGGTTGTTGCTAAGTGACATGACAACTGCAAAGTGCTTTTCAATTCCTCTTTCTGTTTGCTACTCCCACCCTCCACGCTCATCCTGCACGGAGAGTTTGCTGCTGGAACATCCCTGTCTGGCAGCGAGCGCTGCGTGACAAAAACCAGCTCTCATCTCTCACTGAAGTGGCACCAAAGCTTCTGCTGCTGCCCCAGTGCTTCTGCAAGCTGGAAACTCGGGTTTGGCCAAAGATTATTCCCGTTTTAACTTGCTCATGTGTAAATCTGGGTGATTCAGAGTCCAGTCGGGAAGGGGTTTGGTGGCACCTTCCGAGCTGCGTCACTCAGCCCTGCAAACACAGAACACGACCCAGGACAAAGTTTTGACTTTGATAAAGCTGCTCTTGCTGCTTTAGGCTGCTGTGGGTAACTGCCATGGGCTGGAAAGCACCAGGCAGTGCTCTAGTGGAAGATCTCAGTTTCCAAATCCTGCTGGTAGCCCAAGTCTCCATTGCTGAAGCCCTCCTCAGGTCCTTTCATCTATTTCCATGTAGGAAAGTAGTTCAATAATAATTTAAAAAAACCCAACCAAACTTCAAACAACCCGATTCTTTGAACTTTACCTCTTAGAGCAACCTTTATGCTACTTACACCTCCCTGCCTCGAGTTTCCCTGGCCAAACCATCTCCTTTTGTTCTGTGCCAGTGCAGTGACTCTCAGGTTTGATGGGCCCTGTCAGGACCCAGCACAGCAAACCAGTGAGAGGAGAACAGGAAATGGAATTGCAGGGCTTGTGCATCTGCCTGTCTTGGGCCCTCCTCTGTTCCATGCCGAGGTGAAGTCACATCTTCTTGCCATGCAGAATTTGTGAGTGAAAGACTGGAATTATACCTGAGCTGTCTGTTCTTCACCACATTAAAAAGGTCATAGAAGGAGAGTTGGTTTAAAAAATCCTGCTGCTGAAGAAAGCCTCTGCACTGAAATAAATCCCAAACATGATATTTCTTTTTTCGGTTTGGGAGGAGGGGAGCTGCTAGAAAAAAAATGTGAGCTCAACTATTAGCTTTCCACTTGTAAAACTTCATATATCACTAAATATATTGCCCGTAGAGGACAGAAGTTGTTAAGACGGAGAAGAATTTTGAAGATGGATGAATGACAAAGACAAATGAAGATTTTTATTTTAGCAGAAGTTTCCAAGTGCTGTCTCTGGGTTGGGAGGGTACTGTTAATAAAGTAGACTTGACATATAACTGTTCAAGTTCCTGAGAAACAGCTTTGCTTTAAAGTTCGGTGGAGGATCAAAAAGAGTGAATTCTCTGTTTTTCTCTATAAAAAAGAAAAAGAAAGCCCTGAAAAAGGATAGGTTTTTTTGGGAAACGGCATCTATGCCTTTTGTCTTTTCTTCTCTTTGTGGTCCAGAGACAGTGCGTTGACTGACTTCTTCAGAAAGGAGATCAGTGAAATTGTCAGTTGATTACTTCTCCTTGATTAGCATTTATAAGAGCCCTGTGATACATTATTTGCATTCCTATTTAGCCGTGATTTTTGTGGGGCAGCAATGATTAAACTTGTCACAGGGCCTGATTGACAGGGTCAGATCTTCACTTTCTACTCTTTTGAAATTAAAAACAAATGTGTCAGCTCCCTTCATGGGCCGCAGCGCTGTGAAGCTTGCTTGCCTTGTCATCGCAGATAGGTCAGGAATGTTTTAATTTTAGGGATGGATTCTGCTTGTCAAGCAGAGTGTGATGGCGTGTAGTTCTGGAGATGAGATGTGAAGGGTGTAAAACAAAGAATGGAAAGAACAAAGACAAAGACACTCACATTATTAGACAGATTTAATTAGTCTGAATGGATATTATGCTAGATGAAGCAGTGAGCTGTGAAATTAACCCTTGATTACGGATTGGCGGATCGTGCTCATAAAGGGAATCAAACCTTGGTGAATGGGAAAGAGGTGCTGTCCCACCCTCCCAGCCTCCATCCCCACGACCCCTTCCCGAGTCCAGGAGGGGGTGGAAAGCTTTGAAGGAGAAGCTGTTGTTGGTGGCATTTGGGAAGTTGGGGCAGTGTCTCCCTTTTCCCAACCCCTGAGGCTGGCCTGCCCAAAGGGCTGGAAGCTGCTCCAGGGAGGGAGGGTTGTGCAGGAAGGATGGTGAGCAGTGACTCCTGTGAGACACCCAGTGAGGCAGCACAGAGCCCAGGACCCCTCTGCAGACACATCCCCACCTCCTTCCTGCCTCCCTTCCCACCACTGCCACGCAGGTTGGATATTTCTGCTTGAGCACATATTTTGTCATGACGAGCTGTGAGTTAAGGTGAAATCACTCACCCCTAGGTGAGGGTTCAGGCATCAGCAAGGCTGGACTGTCCCACCTCTAAAATCAAGTGCCACGATGTCCCAGCTGTGAGGCAGTGTGGGGGAGCAGGGCAGTGTCAGCCCAGAGGGTGCTGTGTCAGAGCATCCAGGGCTCTGCAGAAGAGGCACTCCAGCCTTTTGTGTGCTTCTCATCAGCATTCCCAGAGCTCTGTATCAAGAACTCCCCTAATTAGCACCACTGCAACGGAGGAAAACAAATAGAAAATACAGTGTTACCCTCTTGTTAGTTCCTTGTCATGTCTCCCAAGTTGTTCAGCTAATGGAGTAATCAGCCTTTCTGTTAAAAAAGAGGGGAAAAAAGCCAAAGGGCGTTAGGTGCACTGATCTGCCAATAGGTGTGAGGGCCCTGCTTCCCTCTGGCACGTTTGGAAGGCTCAGTTTCAGATTTGCATGCCAGAGACTGTGAGATTGAAAAGGAGTGAGACACGAAAACAAGGTGGGTCAAAGAGTGCCTGGAAATGGTGCCTGGTGACTTCCTGAGCAGCAGACTCACCCCTAGTGTTGAGTCTCTCTGGGTACTGTGCTGCACTGTGCCACCTCTCACACCATTTTTGTGTATCTGACATCAAGAATTCTCATTTTTACTTAACATTTAGTAGCATTTAAGTAGTGTCGCTGTGTGGAGTGCAAAAAACCCTTTGATTAAAGACCTACAGAAGATTAATGAAAGTCATTATCTTTATATGATAGCAGAGAGTTACTACCCACAGAATAAAAGGAATTTCTGCCTGCACATCTTTCCTGCCCTGGTTTCCCCATCTCCTTTCATACCCTGAAAGAGAAGAGGCAGCATGGGAAGGTGATGAGGGAATAGGACATGACACAAATCCCATTGAGAAGCCTACTGCTGAATCTCTGTTGGTGTTAGAACAAGTCACTGTGCCATTCTCCAGATGAAAATTATTATTTAAGGACAAAAGCCTAGTACTTATCATGAAACCTGAAGACACAGACTCGTTCTTAGGCAGAAAAGCCTTGTCATTGAACTGGTGTTTATGTGAGCAGTCACACATTAGCGTTGCTGCTTTCAGGGGCTTTTCATCAGAGCCTTTGTTATTACAGACCTATTGAGCTGTTCCTCAGTTGCTGGGAATCAACAGAACTCTCCTGAAATTAATGGTGCTACATATTTTTACATCAGCTGGGGATCTGGCTCTTCATTTCTGGCTGTTGATAATTATTCAGCTGAACTCTTGCAGTACAGGCCAAACCTTCTGAGAAGGATCTGCCCTACAGGCCCAGCACTGAACCCTTGGTCTGTGTCTTCTCAGTCCCCACTCGGGAAGACCAAGTGGGTGACAGGTTAATTAATTTAATTAAACAGTTCTAAGGTAATGATTTGACTCAGTAGTTTCTTGCTGGGTTACCTGGAGCAGGGCAGGTGGGTTGGGGTGGGCTCAGGGGTCTGGGCCAGCTGCTGGCCCGTGTTGTGAAAAGAGAACAAAACACATGAAATACTGGAAAATAAATGCCAGTGAAAGGGAAACCTCTGTGTCTTCTGTCTGTGTATTTACAGAAATGCTTGTGAGGTTTGGGTTTCTTTGTTTTGCCCCTTGCCAGAGTTGTCTGTCTGGGCTCTGTGGCTCTCACAGCCTCACCACGGCTGACTCTGTCACCGTGCTGCTCCTCCCGCTCACCCTGCACAGACAGACCTCAGCTCCTGCATTCAGCTCCCACAAAAACCATCAGCACACAAAAGGGATCCAGAGGAGAGGTTTGGACAGAGCCATTCAGGGCAGAGGCTGTTGAGTAAATGCTCCAGACAGCCCTACAGCGTTGGAGGCGCTCCTTCAGCAGGAACAATGAGCACTCGCGTATGGAGCACAATGCACATTGCCCGGGATGCTCAGCTTGCCATTCCCATCCTGCTGCTCCTCAGCACAGCCCCAGGATCAGTGCTGGGAGCACTGGCCCCATTTCCAGGGCAGTTCTGCCTCACTGCCGTGCCCTGAGAAGGAGGAACCCTGCTTAAACCAGGGGATTAAGCCTGGTGTAAAACAGGAGTGAGCAGGGCAGGCTCACACTCTTCCCCCAAATGCGAGCTCAAACTCACATTTCTGCCTCCCAAACACGGCAAATATTTCCTAATTATCCCCACAGGATCCTGGCTCACCTGAGGCTCAGGTTTGCAGCCCTGTTTCCCCTCACTGCCTGGATTCCAAGAGCAGGAGCAGGGATGTGCCCCCCGCCCTCCCTTTATTTCTCCCACGGAATTGTTTCGGCGCTAGCTTGGTGTGTCAGCTTGTAAGTCTATAAAACAGTTTTCTACCAGCTGGAAATCCAACATGCTACATGAATACATAACAGTGCCTAACCAAGAAGGTTTGTAATTCAGTAATTAGCTGTAATTAATGAACACAAAGTGAAGACTCATTTACAGTTTAAATTATCACATTAGCTCCTGTCACCCTCTATGTACACAAAACAGCAGGAATTCAATTATTTTTATTCTTCAAAGCTAATTTAAAATTTAAGGAATGCCATTACATGAAATAATAGGTAGGAAATGTAATAGAAATCGCTGAGAACAGTTGGCCATCCTTAGAATGGGAGGAAAAAAATGCTATCAGTGATGATTTGGAAACGTTATTTCGTCTGTGAGCAGATGAAGGATTGAAATCTACACTCTTTTCAGTGTATTTAAAAAGAAAACGAGTTTGGTGGTTGCTAAGTCTTTGTGCAGGAAGAGCATAATTGTGCATTGTGCATAATTGTAGAAGCAGTTGATACTGATAATGCTGTTGATAGCAACACGATGACAGCATGGAAATGCTCACACCATTATCTTTAATGGGGCTGAGCCGACTGCAGCAGCACCGAGCCCCTGGAATCCTCACCAATCTTACTTGGGAAACTTCAGCCTAGCAGGCCTTAAGTAATTGTCACTTTGCAATCTGCCTCCAGTTCGTGTGTGTACGTAGGGCTGTGTAAAACACTTTCATTGTGCTTTTAAACCCACCACGACGCTGCTCGCTGCAGCTGCCACTGATTATTTTTCTCTCCTCAAACAGTTCAATAGCAAGAGAATTCCAAACCCATCTGATGGCACATATCTGCATTCCAGCCCTTCTTCTTTCTTTTCTTCCTTTTTTTTTTGGTTTTTTTTTTTTTTTGTTCTTTATTTCTTCTTCAGCTCCCTTTTCATTTTAAATAGGCCACTGGAAGCTCCGGCGTCTAATTTTTCATAGGTGATCGACTGCTGAGTTGTGGGTTTATGTAGACAGAGGGAAGGTAGCGATAAGCCAAGAGAGAGGATTCTATTAGGGAAATGCAGCAGTAACTAATGAATCCTGCCAGTAATTGGGAAGGTGTAAGCCTCTGTAATATCCTAATGATAGTCATCCGTTGTGTGCATCCCCCAGCCGCGGCAGCGATCCCTCATCGGCCCCGCGATCTCAGACACTTAGCCATGCAAATCTTCCTGACAGGACTCTATGTCTTTGTCTCCCTAATTGGACAGTATAGAGTTGTTTATGGATATTGCAGACATTTAGACCTCAGTTGGAGGTTGTTCAAAAATCGTTAGCAAAGTTGCCTTAACAGCATTGTCAAATATTTATTCCCCTGTTTCAATATCTGTTTTTAACCCAGGCATGGTTGGGGAGAGAATTAACATTTCCAAGACAGAGCGTCTCCTTCCAGCCTCTGGTTGAGATTTTTATTAAGCCATTTTCTCGCAGAAGCAGAGAACAACAACAAAAAAAAAATCTACCAAAAGTCCTCATTTCTTCAGGATAAAACGTGAGATTGCAGGGCAAATGTGCTGATTTTTAATACCATTTCCATGGGGAAATATTAAGAATGCTGACAAAGGCAGTTCCACTTATAAAAATTACAGGAAGCTTATGGGGCAAAAATTCCAGTTTAGTGTAAGCCAAAATAAATGGAGAATATTCCCATTCACTGCACCACTTCAAGTGAGTGCAGATTCAGGGCCTGGCTCAGATATATTAGAAAAACCATGGTTTTTTATCTTGGTCAAGAGTTGAGGGGTTTAATTCTTGCCTCTAATCATCTCTTGGTAGTAGGTGAAAAGTAAGATATAATAAATAGATCCAGTGCTGTGCTTCACCAGAAAGGAATCTTTTTCTTTTAAAAATTTGATATTAGGGGGATTTCACTTTGGGTTTTTTTGTCTTTTTTTTGCATAATGCATTTCTTGTAGAGGGTTTGGGGTTTTCTGAGCACAAGGCAAAGTCTTACAGGCACTTCCAAGGACCATGAACACAAGGAGGAAAACTGAGTTTAGGAGAGCAGGAAGGGGATCAGAGGCAGAGACCAGAGCAGCCACAAATATTGGAATTTGTGAGGAAGTTCAGCTGGATCAGGCAGTGGAATTCACAATCTTGGTCATGTGCCATTTCACTCAGATTGTGCCACAAATCAAGGGGATTATTTACCTCAGTGAAAGCACTCAGATCCCTCCTTTCTGTAACCACTAAATTAATCCTACAAAGAGTTAACTCCATATGGACTTCCATTGCCATCTTGTCTCCCAAGGCTGCTTATTCATATTTTTTATAAATATTAGATAGAAATATATATAAAACCAGAAAAAATATATCCAAGAATTTGCTTAAAATAATCAGTTGGCTTTTATTTTTTTTTTTTTGAGCCAACTCTTTACACAAATAGAGGGTGCGAAAGCTTCTGTTCATGGGAATATTTCTAGGAAGAATTTCTGAAAGTATTAATTTGCGCCTGTCTGGCAACTATCTTGAAAGCTGTTTGTAGTTTTGGAAATTATTCAGCCAGGGAGCAGTAGAAATGACACATTATATCGTTGATTAATGTAGTAAATAGCAAATTACTAAAGGGGGAATAATCAAAGCCGTAGTTGCAGCAAATGGTTCCCTTATCTGATTTCTCTCGGGTTAGCCCGAAGTTTTAGGTACTTCCCACAATCAGACCCAAAAGATAAAGAAAGGAATTAAAGAACTATTTGTAAAACAAGGGAAGGAATAGAATTTTTTTTTTTTTCTTTTTGTGAAAAAATTCTGCATATTTGTTATCATTCTTTAAGGAAGCTCCCATTTTTTTCAGTTTTTAGGTCTTTTTACACAAAACTCCCTGTTCCCCTAAAGCACTACTGACACCATCTGTAAACCCATCAGCTTTTCACCCCTCTCCCTAAAACTGCTGAGGAAAAAGTTGTGACTACAAAAAAAATCCCATCCCTTGAAGGTCAGAGAAGGCAGTGAACTGCGTGGGTCTGGAGCTGAATGTTTGAATTGTGGAATCATTTGGGCTGGAAAAGCCCACTCAGAGCTCTGAGCCCAGCCATTCCCTGTCACTGCCAAGGCCACCCGTGTCCCCAGGTGCCACATGGCTGCTCAATCCCTCCAAGGATGGGGATTCCACCCCTGCCAGGGCTGGGCAACCCTGTGGGGAAGGAATTTTTCCCAATATCCAACCTAAACCTCCCCTGGCACAGCTTGAGGCCATTCCCCCTTGTCCTGTACCTGTCCCTTCCCCAATTCCTGACCCATCCAAGCTCAGGATTTGCCATCCCTGAGCTCACTGTGGGGACAGGGGCTGTAGCAAGTTTGTCCCAGCTCTTGCATAGCCCTTCTTTTGAACAGAATCCCTGTTTCCTACAGCTTTTGATGGATCCCTGGCTGCTGGGAGCATCCCAGTCTCATCCCAGTTAGAGCCACTCAGCCTCTGAGGTCACCAGAATTCCACTCCCACTGGTCCCAGGTGGGCCAGCAGGGTGAGGATCAGCCTCTCTTCTCCCTGTGATGCCATCCCAAAGCAAACAGGCTCTGGATGTGCTTTGCTAGAACGTTCTTCTCCACAAAATGAATGTTTTGGCATTTAGGGGTTTTTTTTATAGGCACGCACTCACGTATATATATTTAAAATCTCAGCTTTGCAAACTTATGTTGGTGCAGCAGCCCGTGACACTGAATACAAGCTGCTGTGAAAGCAATTGCCAAATGTTTACATAAACACATAAATAAGACAAATAAATTCATTTTCATTATTCATATTTTCTGCTTTTTCCTCTCCTTTTTATTTATGCCGTAGACAATGGCTCCTGTAAATATTCTGATTAAAAAAACACCTGCAGTGGACAGAAAGATGATCAAAAAGCCCTGATAGAGAGCAGTTCATGTTTCTTCTTTACAATCACTAACGAATCTTAACTTGAACCATGTTATGTTCCCATGTGAGTGATAAGCAATGATTTATTATGAAGTGTCAGGAAATCAGAATGCCATACAGTGAGACATGAGCTAGTGGAAAATGTGTTCCCTGTTTCCCAGCCTCATTACTCAAAGATGCAGTGTCCCTCTCTCCAAGTCTAATTTACCTGGCTTTCCAAGGCACTCGGAGAGCAAAGGAAACAGCTCCAGGAGGGAAATACCTGATCCAGGCAGTGCCTTCACCTCCCAGCACCGCTAAACGCCGCGGAGTGACCGGGGAAAAGGGCCTGGAAACGCAGAGCTCTCTCTGCATCCAGCATTTCCAACCCTAATGATGCTCCCCCCAAAAGCAATCGCTCAGGATTACAGCATCCTTTGCCTCATCAGTGCTGTCAGCGCCTGAAGAGGAAATAAAACAGGCGGCGCGCAGGAGACAAACGGATAAGTTTTCTTTATGTGCTGGAGTTTCTTCTACTCTCTAATGATTCCCTTCTCCCCGTGATCCTAATTCAAGTAACTGGCATGTGATATATTTTGTAGACAAATCAGCAGCAGAAGAGCATGTGCAGCTCTGGCACCGCGGAGCCCGTGATTTACTCGCGGCTCGCGCCCGTTCGGGTTTTAAGGTGGGGATTTGTGTTGTGAGAGCTTCCTCACAAAGAAAGGAGAAAGCAGCAGATCCCACACTCCTTCACGTGAGCAGCCTCCACTCCTGCCCACTAATGCTCTCTGAAAAAAGGAACCCAAACAGGCAGAGTCTTAAAAATTAAACATGTTTCTGGGTGTCTCTTTAAAGGCCCCAATCCCGAAAGTGTTTGGGTTCAGTCAGGTGTGAATGGTAAAAAGGTGCATTTCCCTAGGGAAAGGCAAAGCCTTTATTTTAAAAATATTTTAAAATAATATTTTTTAAATATTTCAATTTTTTAAATATTGAAAATATTTTTAAGATAATCCCATTATCCAAAAGCCTGGATTTAACCACAGCAGATTGGTTAAAAATGCTACCAACGGCAGCATTTTCTGTTTCAAAACATGATCCCATTCTACTGTGATAAAATGGGAGAGAAGACCAACAAGTTAAACTGAACAGAATAAACTCAAGAACAAGAAATTTATGTCCTGCAAATTCTTTCACATGAAAAAAAGGATCTCATATCTAGGCATGTTACAACTAGTTCAGTCTGTCTTAAGGCAATGGTAGCTGTTGTTTTTCCTTGCAGAAAACGTGGAAATCATCAGAAGAAAATTAACCAGAACTCATCCTTGTCTGAAAGGCTAAGAGACTCACAAATCTCAAAAACCTTCTTTTTTTCTTCCTATAGAAATGCTTTATAGAGAATCTTTGTGAAGTACAAACCAGAGAATGGTTGTCTCCCAGCACTGACAATGTCTGCTGTTCCAGATGAGACGGTGTGTGATGTACCATCCTGAAATATTGTCAGCAAGCCTGCAAATATGAAGGCATCTTCATAGCAAGGCAGGGATGAAAGGGAAGAGCTTTGGGTTTGCTTTTTTGTTTGGCTTTGTTTCTTAGTCCTAATAAAATCTACCAGTGTGCTCTTAACTTCTCCCCTCCCGTTTTGTTCCGAGGAGAAAGGGAACATCATTCTCCTGTGAAAGTGTGAGGGGAGAGGGAGGAGGTACAGATTCCCTCCTGGAGGGGTTTGCTGTAGCCAGGATGAGGTTTGTGTGATATTTAAGTAACTCAGAGTGCAGAGACAGATCAGCATCTCCCCACTGTCAAGTGGCCTTTGCTGCCTCACGGTGAATCAAGAGATTTTAGTGTCGCAGCTCAGAGGTGGAAAAAACCCACCCACAGCAGCCTCTGATTTGTTGGTTTAGGAATTCTCTTCAGGGCTTAAAAAGCATGGGGTTTGATCTCATGGGGAATTACACCCCAAGGAAAACAGGGAGGCACTTGTGGATTATGCAACCATTGAGTGAACACTTGCAGATAATTCAGCCTTTTTAAGCCCCCACATGAAGAAGGGACCTTTGAGTGACCCCCGAGCTCCTCCTGATCCCCACCCCTGTTCCCCTGGGCCTGGAACACACAGCCCGTGCCCAGATGGTTGGGCCATAATTGCTTTGTCTTCTCTGCTGTGAATTCACGTTTTGCAAGGAGTGTTCCAAAAGCTGTTTCTCGGCTGGGATCCTTACAGGTGGCTCTTTAAAATGTAGCGAGCACCCAATCCTACAGAACCTGCTTGTCACAGAAAATGGCACAGTTTGCATGTGACCTGTAATGACAGTTGCTAGTTGAAAAGAAACCAGAAATTCAGCTTTATCTTCCACACTTTGGTTGCAGCTGCCATCAACTAAATCTCTCTCCAAGGGCAGATGGTGCCCTGTACAATGAACAATTTAATCTTTAGGAAACTTTGCCAAAAAAATCCACTTTTTTTTCTCCCCCCTCCAAGAATAGGCTGTCAATAACATGTGCTCCCAAATACATTGTGATTTGATGGCTATATTTTATTTATAGGAAGAAATAAAAGTTAAATGTTTCTCTGTAATTTTTTTTTTCTCTTTCCAAGTCTGTGATTCTTCCACACACCCCTGTACTGGGCTGGGCGTTGTGTGCAGAAGCAATTGAGGGCACCAGGTGAATGTCACACCTTTGTGCTCTGTGTCACTGTGTCACCTCGAGGCCCATGCTGGGCTCAGGGGTGAAATCCTGGCCTCTCTCAACACAAGGGGCACAAATCTCCCTCTTTCCAGCAGCCCAGGATTCCCCAGGGTCTCTCTGCTGCCCCAGTTTTCAGTCTGACTCACCCACAGCTTCTCTGGACCACCTGTGGCAGCACCTCCCCACCCTCACAGGGAAGGACATTTTCCCAATATCCAATCTCAGCCTCCTCTCTGTCAGTTTGAAGCCTCTCCCTCTTGTCCTGTCACTCCAGGCCTTTGGAAAGAGTCTCTCCCCATCTTTTTTTTTATTTTGGCTCCCTTCAGGACTGAGCTCCTTGTCCCTTCTGCACCATTGCTGCCTCAGCTCCCTGCAAAGCTCTGGATTGTCCAAACCATCGGTAAAAAAGCATCATCCCAGGCAAGGAGGTCTCGAAATTCTCCCACCTGGGTGTTACAGGAGTTAATTCTGTGTTCAGGCAGACACAGCCCAGGCACAGCTGAGGTGGAGCCCACATTTCCTTTGTCTTGCCCCATTGTCCCACAAGCTCGGATCAGGAATGTTTTCCCCACCTCCCTCTCTGGGTGGCTGAGGGTGAAGGTACAAAGACTNTGAATGGGAAAAAGGTGCATTTCCCTAGGGAAAGGCAGGGGCTGAGTGTGGTTCTGTTCTGCAGCAGCACAGACACAGCAGTGGGAGCCTTCCCAAGGAGGTTTGGCCTGGGGACATCATGGACCCATCAGAGGCACTGACACCCGAAGTGATGAGCAATATTTTGTTGGACAGGCAAAGCCTGGATTTAAAAAATATTTTAAAATAATATTTTTTTTAACATTTCAATAATATTTTAAAATATTGAATATATTTTTTAA
>VZTZ01013678.1:20359-35286 GCA_013400955.1 Drymodes brunneopygia
ATCTCATGGGGAATTACACCCCAAGGAAAACAGGGAGGCACTTGTGGATTATGCAACCATTGAGTGAACACTTGCAGATAATTCAGCCTTTTTAAGCCCCCACATGAAGAAGGGACCTTTGAGTGACCCCCGAGCTCCTCCTGATCCCCACCCCTGTTCCCCTGGGCCTGGAACACACAGCCCGTGCCCAGATGGTTGGGCCATAATTGCTTTGTCTTCTCTGCTGTGAATTCACGTTTTGCAAGGAGTGTTCCAAAAGCTGTTTCTCGGCTGGGATCCTTACAGGTGGCTCTTTAAAATGTAGCGAGCACCCAATCCTACAGAACCTGCTTGTCACAGAAAATGGCACAGTTTGCATGTGACCTGTAATGACAGTTGCTAGTTGAAAAGAAACCAGAAATTCAGCTTTATCTTCCACACTTTGGTTGCAGCTGCCATCAACTAAATCTCTCTCCAAGGGCAGATGGTGCCCTGTACAATGAACAATTTAATCTTTAGGAAACTTTGCCAAAAAAATCCACTTTTTTTTCTCCCCCCTCCAAGAATAGGCTGTCAATAACATGTGCTCCCAAATACATTGTGATTTGATGGCTATATTTTATTTATAGGAAGAAATAAAAGTTAAATGTTTCTCTGTAATTTTTTTTTTCTCTTTCCAAGTCTGTGATTCTTCCACACACCCCTGTACTGGGCTGAGCGTTGTGTGCAGAAGCAATTGAGGGCACCAGGTGAATGTCACACCTTTGTGCTCTGTGTCACTGTGTCACCTCGAGGCCCATGCTGGGCTCAGGGGTGAAATCCTGGCCTCTCTCAACACAAGGGGCACAAATCTCCCTCTTTCCAGCAGCCCAGGATTCCCCAGGGTCTCTCTGCCGCCCCAGTTTTTGGTCTGACTCACCCACAGCTTCTCTGGACCACCTGTGGCAGCACCTCCCACCCTCACAGGGAAGGACATTTTCCCAGTATTCAATCTAAACCTCCTCTCTGTCAGTTTGAAGCCTCTCCCTCTTGTCCTGTCACTCCAGGCCTTTGGAAAGAGTCTCTCCCCATCTTTTTTTTTATTTTGGCTCCCTTCAGGACTGAGCTCCTTGTCCCTTCTGCACCATTGCTGCCTCAGCTCCCTGCAAAGCTCTGGATTGCCCAAACCATCAGTAAAAAAGCATCATCCCAGGCAAGGAGGTCTCGAAATTCTCCCACCTGGGTGTTACAGGAGTTAATTCTGTGTTCAGGCAGACACAGCCCAGGCACAGCTGAGGTGGAGCCCACATTTCCTTTGTCTTGCCCCATTGTCCCACAAGCTCGGATCAGGAATGTTTTCCCCACCTCCCTCTCTGGGTGGCTGAGGGTGAAGGTACAAAGACTGGTGGCTTCTGCAGGGACATGAGAGGCTCGGGGACGTGCTGGTGACCTTGGTGGGCTGTGGGACCCTTCACTGTGCAGGACACGAGGGGTTTTCCCTGCTGGCACCACATGGAGCCTCCCCCTGCCTTTGGGTGGGTGAAGAACTGAAAGATTCCGTTTCATTTCAGGTTATTCCTACCTCTCCCAAAATGCTTTCCCATCCTATTAGAGTGTGTTTGCTGAAACAAATATGTTCTGTTTATTTATTTAATGTGCTGTTAAATGACCTTCTGGAAAGCTATTCCTGCCACGAGGCTTTAAAATGGATGGGCAGGCAGAACTCCAGGGAGCATGCTCCTCCCAATCAGGATGAATCATTCCTGTAGTTACTGTTTAGATTGATATAATTTTAGTGATAATTATGGGTAACGAGAAGGCATTTAGAGTCTGTAACATTGTAATTCATGGTGAGAGGAGTCCTAAATGAAATAAAATATATCCAGATTTGCTGTTTCCCCCTTTCTAGGTACTGTGCACGTGGCGTGGTTCTTTAAGGAACAGATTTTGTGCTGCTGCAAAAAATCTAGCAAAAGTAGGTCAGAAATGACATCTAGAGATAACATGTTTGGTAACCACAAAGGGCCTGTCTGTGTCTTTCTCCGTGGCCTTTAAAGAGTCCTGCAATTTATTGTGATAGGTACAGCTGCAGCCTGGAAAAGTTTTGATCCACAGGCTCCCGTGGACTGCAGTGGGTGGATCACAGAGGAATATTGTCATTTTTGTTATCCCATTGCATAAACAGGAGCTGGCAAAGTAATATTAGCAAAGGTATGGAAATACAGAGGAGACATCATAAACACATGAAGCTGCTGTCATCTGCCTGGCTCTGGGGTTCCATCCCACCTCAGACCGTGCCACTGAAGAGGCTGATGTTCTCAGCAGAACCCAAAAATCAATCAGCCACCCCCAAGAAAAGGACTTCAGATACTGGGAGGACCTCACAGCACCTGAAGGGATCTGAAGGGGCCTACAAGGAGGAACTGGAGTGACAGGACAAGGGAGAATGGGTTCAAACTGAAAGGGGGGGAATTTAGGTGAAATATCAGGAAGAAATCCCTCCCTGTGAGGGTTGGGAGGCCCTCAGGGTGCCCAGAGAAGCTGTGGCTGCCCCTGGATCCCTGGCAATGCCCAAGGCCAGGCTGGACATTGGGGCTTGGAGCAGCCTGGGACAGTGGAAGCTGTGGAAAAGGTGGAACAAGATGAGCTTTGAGGTCCCTTCAACCAAAACCATTGTTGGATGCCATGACTTGAGCAGGCAACCCCCAGGAGGCCACGACACACTGTGAGTGTGGCTTTTGGCCATGGGGAAANCCAGAGAAAGGGAAAAGGGGACACTGGAGAGAGCAGAGAAAGCCTGGGGTGTGGGGGGCGAGCTGGCCAGTGCTGTGTGAGCTGGGAGCCCATCTCAGCTGGCCCTGTGAGCTCTGTGACCAGGGCCATGCCCAGCCCAGCCCAGCCCAGCCCAGAGAAAGGGAAAAGGGGACACTGGAGAGAGCAGAGAAAGCCTGGGGTGTGGGGGGCGAGCTGGCCAGTGCTGTGTGAGCTGGGAGCCCATCTCAGCTGGCCCTGTGAGCTCTGTGACCGGGCCATGCCCAGCTCAGCCCAGCCCAGAGCAGAGAAAGGGAAAAGGGGACAGTGGAGAGAGCAGAGAAAGCCTGGAACGTGGGGGACAAGCTGGCCAGTGCTGTGTGAGCTGGGAGCCCATCTCAGCTGGCCCTGTGAGCTCTGTGACCGGGCCATGCCCAGCTCAGCCCAGCCCAGAGCAGAGAAAGGGAAAAGGGGACAGTGGAGAGAGCAGAGAAAGCCTGGAACGTGGGGGACAAGCTGGCCAGTGCTGTGTGAGCTGGGATCCCATCTCAGCTGGTTCTGTGAGCTCTGTGACCGGGCCATGCCCAGCCCAGCCCAGCCCAGCCCAGCAGTGCCACCAGCTGCTGACACACACTTGACAGTTGTCTGGGGCTGCAGGCGTGTTTGAGAGCTCCCATTTCAGAGGTGTCACAGCTGGGTTTCTCTGGCAGTGCTGGAATGAGGAGAGAGAAGCTGTACCGTGGACGAGGAGTGGGAAGGAGGCTGTTGGGAGGAATGCTGAGTCCTGACACATCCGCGTTAAAATAGATACGACTTTTTACATCTGTTGATGGCTCGATAATTAGTGTTAAATAAAAGCAAAGCTTCAGGATCTGCAGCTGATATTTCGCATATGCTGTACGAGACATCAGGATAATGAACACCCTCAGCCACGTTTCCAGAACATGATTTAAATGGTGGAGTTTTCTTTATGGCACGGGGTGAGCTACACTTCAGCAGATGCCCAGGAAGCACCAGGCTCTGCCCATCAGGTGCTGTTGGAATGTGCAGGCTGCTCTGCCCTGACTGCAGGTGACAAGCTCTCCACAAACTCCCTGAATCTCTTACAGACTTGATAATGAAATACATAAACTATGACCCTTATTGATCAGGGCTCACACTAATTAATTTCCCAAAGTCCTGTCCCAGCCTGCAGTGGTATCAATTAAAAAAAAAAAACAAAATAAAAACCAACAAAACCCACAAGGATGGAGACTTCAGTTGGCCAAAAGACCTTAGGGGTGAAGTACTTATCCCATGGAAATCAATGCCAAGTCCCAATTGATTTTACCTGTGCACAGATGTTGCCATTAGTCAAGTACATGGACACTGAGCTTCTAAAGTTTATTTGTTGCCAGAAGAGTTTCTCATGGGCCTTCCCCCTGACCAATGTGCCTCTGAAGTGTCTGCCCAGGGCTAGCAGTGTCCCCAGGGTTGTTCTGTGACAGGGAAATGACCAGGAATATTGCTATGCTGATTAAAAAGGCTCAGGGCCTTCCTCACAATGATACAAAAAGAAAAAGGGGGCAGAAGTTTGGCTTTTCATTTTTCCAATCCAAGTTTTCATAAATATTTCCACTGTCAGGGAACCAGTGCTCTGCAGTATCTTCCCAGATTTAGCACTTTCAGTGACACTAATTCTGCTTAATTATCCTAATGATGTTCTGGAGGCAGAGCTGACCTAGTGAAGGGTCACCACTGTGCTCTCAGCTGGGTCACCACTGTCCCTCATCACAGCCCATGGTGTCTGTGTCCCACCTCCACAAGGGAAGGAGATGCTGCAGGGCTTGCTGTGATCCAAGGCAGGGCCCAGGTGGGTGTCACAGGGAGTTTTCCACCCTGGAAACCTCTTGGAAGGGTAAAAGTGCCTCTTCCATCCCCACAGCCTCACTTGGATCATTTGCAGAGGTGATTCCACAGTGAGAGCTTGGCCACAGCCTTGCTGTGTGTCAGCTCTGGGTCCCACCATAGCAATGCTTCTGGATTGCTCTGAGATGTGAGCAGGGTAAAAACTGGCACAGCTCTGCCCTTTTGCAGTGAAAAATAATAGCTTTGCAAAGTGTGAATTGCTCTGGAGTGTTACCTCTGAAACCTAAAGGCAACATCTTAACGTGTCAACATGGATTGCTTTTAATATCTTTTAAGTGGGAATAATGATCCAAGGTATTCACCACAATTTCAAGCTGACTTCCATGCACCCTCAGTTGCCAAAAGTCTCAACGTTCAGCTGCCAAAACCTCCTCTTCCCTTCCAACAGTTTCTCCACAGCAGGTCTGGGTTGCCAATGCGAAACTCAGCATCACTGTGAAAACTGAAAAGGTGAAGATATTGTAAACCAAACCAAATTATAAACTATAAAATATAAAAACATGAAGTCAACGGGCTTTTTTGTTTTCATATGGAATTTTTTGAAAGGCTGGGTTTATTTTACTTTAAATAAAGCTGCTACTGAATTTCCAGTTGATTTAGCCAGAACACAGAGAACACACTGCAGGATCTGAGTTGTGTTTGCTGAAATATCCATGGCCTTGAACAGATAATATGTTTTTCAGTAACATATTTCTCTTTGCCCACTGCAGCTCTTTTTTTCCTCTGTGCTCTCTCCAGGCTGACTTTCACTCTACTTATTGCCTGCCTCATTTCTCACCCTATTTTTCCAGTTGGTTTTTTCTACTGCTTTACTCAGTGTCTTTCTCCCAGGTTATAAGCAAAGCAGAACTCAACTTCGGGCTGAACTTTTAAACCCACATCTTGAAATTAAATAAAACAAGCCCCTTCTGTCTCTGTGTAGCAGTAACTTCACAACTTGAGTCACTTAGCACTTTTAGCAGCTGCAGGATGGAAAAGGTCCATTGGAGGATGGCTTTTAATGCTGGGGGGGTGCCACAAAGAGCAGGAATAACACAGCAATTAAACAGTAATTAAACACCGTGAGGGTACCGGGGTGTCCAACTCTCCATGAGGACTTTAGGGCATGTTTTTGGCTGGCTGTAAGAAGGAACTCTGAGTTTAAGGAACATGAGGGAGAAGCAGGGTCAGGGGCTCAGTGACCAGGCAGAGCCTCAGCTCCAGCTGGAGTCACGGTTGTGGAACCAGGATTCCCCCACTCGTGGGTCCTTGTGGGTGCCCAACACAGAGCAGAGCTCATTTGCAGACATTTCCGTGGCTGGGAGTGCCTGGCCAGGGCTGTGGCCGTGCTCAGACCTGTAACAGTGGCTGTGTTGTTGTTGTTGTTGTGCTTTGCAGGACGAATGCCTTAGTCCAGCTCTCCAGCCCAGCTGCGCCCGGCCCCGCTCGGCACCGCGGCCCTGACATTGAACTCACAGCAACCCGGACCGAGGAGGCTGCCAAAAAACTCCTGCTATTCTTCTTCATCCTCACTAACAATTTGGTAATGAAGTATTGATTTCCACTCCCCTGCTTATGGACGATATTAGATTTTCATTGATAAACTGCACTGGGGCTGTCTGGTCTCCACTGTCCCTTTTTGCTGTCACTAAAACAAAGTGCCACTGAAGTAAGATAATGACTGAGAACATTGATGTACTTATTTCGTCAATTTGTAACACTTGACAGGAAAAAAAAAAAATTCTTCATAGTTTAATGTCCAAGTGTGCTACACAAGATGCAGTCACATTGGAAGCTTTACTTTTCATGGTAATGTCCATTTCCTATTTATAACCCCTTTGGGATAGTTTGTCTAAAGGAAATGTTTCTATTCTGTGCAGCTATTACTGTTGCACCTGGGTTGCCCAATCCAGTCATTGCACTAGGGATCAATACATCACAGTAAGTACAAGAATTATTAAGTTAAAACAGATTCTGAGCCAAAAAACCTCTGAACAATGTTAATCTTCTGTGCAAGTTGTTCAAATAGTTATGCTTAACCATGTTGCTGCCAAAGATTTGTTTGAAATGGATTATTTTCAGTTTGTTTTATTCCTCAGATATATATATATATTTAAATCTCCATTACGGTTTATGACGAGACGTAAGGGATGGAGGGATTTTTAAACAAAAGTACTATTGTTAGATTATTGAACATTATATAAATATAGATATATCTATATATAAATATCCCTATATAAATATCTATATATAGATATAAAAGGATAAAAGTAGAGTTCCTTTCTCAGTTAGGTGAGTGTGAATCTGAAGCTCTGTTGTGGTCAACAGGGTGACTTTGGATTTGTGCCACCAAAAATGGGATCAGAATCTGGTGTCGAGCTCTGTCCAGCCCGGCGCTGCCTTCACACCCACCCCGACCTGGGAGAAGGGGGCCACAAAAAAGGCAATTTCAAATTTGTGCTTGTAACTTTTTTCATTAAAACTTCGAGGGCCCGATTTTAATTTGTGGAATATTCACGTTAATAATGAGATCTAATTAAGACATCCATTAAAAGCCCGTTAAAGTTAATTTAACGTAAAAATTCCAATAGAACTGTATTAGATTTTCTCCATTAAATTAACGTTATGGATTTTTAACGGATGTCTTAATTATACATTATTATTAACGGGAATACTGTATTACACAGATTAAAATCGGGTCCCAAGTCAACTCCCAGAACCTTCCAGGGTATGCCAATGTCACGAGTCCCACTTTTCCTAGTGCACTGCTTGGAAATCCAGGCGCAGCCCTGCTCGCTCTCGCTCGGAGAAAGCAACCTCCAGTAGACAAATCCATCTCTGCATTTAACGATGAACTTCCCCTATTCTCCAAGGAAAAATAAGTCTGGATCAAGTTGTAAATCGCTGTTCCGTGGCGAATGAAATATTCAAAGTATGCGAGGCACAAGTGGAGAAGAGGCTCTTTCTCGAATCAGAAAGGGCTTTGGGGTGTCTTTCCCTGTTGTTTTGTTTGCGATGTTCAAGGACGTAATTGAAGTGCAGCAGTCACAAAATCAGACTAAATATGTTCCCTGCATTCCCTGTGGCCTGTGCAGAAGGGCCTGTTTTGGCACTGCTCAGGAAATTTTGACATGATCCCTAAACTCAACATGGAGGAGAAAAAAAGGCCCTTCTTATTTACCTCCTAGGGAAAGTGTTGCCCTTATGCCACATATAATAGCAAATTGCTTTTTTTATGGCATGCATAACCTAGATGGGAAAAAATATGGCGCTTGAGGGAAGGAGGGAAAAAGTAAATGAAGTTCCAGGAATGTCATTCTGAAGTAATGAGGCATGGACAGAAAATATACCCCTCACATCATCGGATTGAGATGGCAGTCGAAATAGCTTCATTGAAGTGTCAGCACTCATCCATCAATCAATCATCCACAAGGAAAAATAGCGACAGTACAACGGGGCGGCTTTTATGGGATTTACTCATGGGCATAGGGAATAGCAGCTCAAATGTAGTTCTGACATGAAAAGCAAGGTGCTGATATTATTTTTTATGATGGGAGGATCATAAAGTGAATTGAGAACAGTGAGGTCTGTCTTTGCTTAACCTATTCAACTGGAAATGAACGGAGCTCAACTGGAAACGAGCGGAGCCTTCAGATGGGTTAAGATTGAAGCCTGCGCCGTGCTGAGCACCGGCCATTGACAACAAAATTCTATTAAAGCAAAATCAATGCATTAGCATCGAGCTCCTCAGAAGCTGATAATTGCACAGCCCAGGCCGGAGTTACCGGGTGAAGTTGCCCAAGGTGGGGCCCAAAGGCCACGAGCGCCGTGGAGAATCAGCCCTGGGGAGAAACTGCACGTGTGGCTCCTGTCCCTGAGATTTTGGGTGCAGGGGGAAATACTGGGCTGCTCACAGCACCTGAGAGGTGGAGCTCCCAGCCCTGGTGCTGTCACAGCTGGGTGTTGGGCTGGTTTTTAATAGGATTCTCCATGGGCAGGGGGGGGGAGGCACCTGTGGCAGGGCCAGGCTGTAGGAATTCCCACACAGGGAGCTCTCAGGAGCATTTTCCCACAAAAAGGAGACCTGGAGTCCCCGGCCAGCCCACAGCACCCAGAGCTGGGGGCTGTTTGGGGCACCAGCTGCTCCATTTTGGCAGCAAAGAGGCTTTGCTGGTGCCCTGTGAGCTCAGGGTGGCCATAGGACACGCAGCCCCACCTGGGACCCCAGAGTTGCAAATGTTTTGGGAGATTTTGGGAAGGCCAAACCCCCCTGAGGGAGGTCAGGTTTTGCTCAGGAGGCTTCACCGTGTGGGAGCAGCTACTTTGTTTAAAAATCTGGCCACAAACCTTTATCACACGGTGCTGAAGCTTGATCATTTTGCCTGCATCGCTGTCCTCGGGGAACATTTTAGGTACACATTTGAATTAAGTGATTTTTTTTTTTTCTCTTTTTACAATACAATATAAAAAAAGGAAAATGTACGTCTCTCCTCTCTTTTCTCTGTGCGAAACTGGATGAGTTGATAGTTTTTCTGTCATATAAATCAGGTAACACAGAAAATTATTGCATCTTTTCTCTGTCGTCGCTGCTCAGTATCTATCGTTCTGACTTTTATTCTTATTGGAGATCATCAAAACATTAATTAAAAGCCTGGTGATCAAACAGCCGAATATTTATGATTCACGTCCTTGCTTATTAACAAGTGGCATATTGATACACCACATATCCAAGCTGTTTATGCTCTTGCACTGAAATAAAGCAGGAAGAATTGTTACCCTCGCACGCTGCTTTGAAAGATTTATTCAGAAAGCAGAGCTCCCTTCCCGCCACCATCCATGTCAAAATAAGCCATATCACCTGAAAAAAAAAAATTAATGTTCTATTTTAAAACAGGGAGATGTAATTAGCATCCCTTTGGGGCCTGATATGTAAGAATTTCAGTGGATCAGTCTCAGGTGTTTTTTTCCAGGCTCTTATTAGTTAAGCTGAGAGGAAGAAGGACACTTAACTTTAAAAATGGCTGTCATTAGTACAATAATAATTGTTGGGTTAAAAAAAAAATCTTTGAGAATCTGCTAACAAACCTGCCCAGTAATTACTTGTCAATGCAAGTTATCATGGGTTTTATTGCCTACTTGTAAAAGTATTTACAAGACTGACCTCCCTAGCTTTTTTAGAGATCAGGGAGGATATAAAAAGTCATTTTAAAAATCAATAATTATATATGAGCACGATAGGGGGTGAAGCCTTCCAAGCCAGCTTTACAGGCTATTGAGCCAACTCCATGCATTCATATGGCAGGGATTGTTTCCCAAATTTTTGGCCTCTTTTTCTTTCCTTAATCATGTTTTGATCAAGTGCCATATTTATTGATTACTTCATACCCACAGTTCAGCTCCTAAACCAGAAGGAGATATTCCCACTGGGAATATCCATGTAGGATTTGCATGGAAAACGAGCTGCCCTTGGTGACCAGGAAAGGGGAATGTTGGAGCTGTGGGTGGGAACTGCTCCCCTCTGTGGAGGGGACACTGGCTCTGTGCTGGTTCCCCACGATTCCAGCCACATCCCAGACACCCAGGGTCATGCTGTGGGTGTTACCTGGGCATCAAACCTGCCCAGAGCACAAGGGAATGAGGAAGGCAGTTTGATTTTTGGCAGAGATTGAAGAGGTGGCTCTGGCTGGGCTGTCCCCTGTCCCCTCTCCGTGTCCCGTCGTCACTGCGGGGCTGCTGGAGAGGGATCCCCATCACACAGGGCTTTTGTCCTCACCAGCAGATATACGATGCAATTTATATTTAAAATTCTCTCTATAAAGACAGTATTGATCACAGATTCCAGATCAATATGTTGCAATTACAGCAGGCTTTAAAGGCCATCTGTCCCCAAGCAGGAGCACCGACAGAGCCACCTCCATAGATTGTGAGAAAGTGTTTCTGGTGTGTGCCCATCTCCTCCCAGCACAGCCTGATGTGTCATTTCTGCTCCTGGGAAGTTGGGGTTAGGAGCTGTGGAGCTGTAATTCCTGAATATTGGCCACCCAAGAGCCGCCAGCCCAGCTTCTCATTGGGTTTCACTGCAGGGTCAGTGACACCATGGTTTTCCTCACCTGGGTTTCCTGCTCCTCATCTCAATTTATCCCACAGGTCACAACTGTTCTTGTCCTCAGCTGGAAATGGTCAGCAAGAGGTTCTTGAATTTCACTGGAACTGGGAACATTTCCATGATGGTGCTGAAGAGTTTGAGTTTCTCATTGGTGGGTGCAAACTGAGCCTTTTTTATGTCACAGAATCATTTAGGTTGGGTAAGATCTCCAAGACTGAGTCCAACCTTTGGCCATTTGTGTTAGGTTGTACCACAGCAAGTATAATATTTTTAAACATAACAAAATAATAAAGGACATGCATCTAAAGGCAGGTTTCAATTCACATTTCATCAATGAGGTCTTGATTTGTCAGCACCTGAACTCACTGGGTCGTTATTCCAGAAAGAAATGCTTTTTTCTTTTTTTCTTCATTATTTCCTGCAGTGCAAAGCACGCAGAATTTAGAATTTTTATTCTCCAATGTCTTCTGAAGGAAAGTGAAAGAATAAAGTAATAAAAATAAGGGGGTTTAGGTGGTACTGGAAGCAGACTCACCTTTGCACCCCACACGTGCTGTGCCACATCCCCCTGATCCCCCCTGCAACCACCTCCCTCCCATTGCAGTCCAACAGCTGCCAAACAGGAGCCAGGGTCTGGATAAATTTATTCCCATGTAAATCCAGAGCCACCCCTTCAAATCCAGCAGATTTACCCTCTGTCTGCCCAGCTCCCAACGCCGTCCTCATGGTCCCAAACTCAGATTCTGAACGTTTTTATGCATTTTTGAAAACAACTCCAGCAAACTTCAATCTCTGGCTCTGGGCAAGTTAAATCTGCTGCACTTCAGAAGGTTTTTAGTTATGTCAGGGAGGTGATTGCAAAACTTTGATATCGATGTGACCGTGCTTGTAAAAGTAACACCACTTGTGGCACTTTATACTGGTACAGCTCCTTTTGCTCTGCTGGACCACTTTTATACCAGTGCAAGCACTTTCATCCCAGTGTCCTTCACACTAGTGGTGTTTTTTTTGCTTTGATTATGCCAGAAGAGATGTGAGGAGTAGCTGAAGTTTCAGACGTCACTTATTTCTTCTACTAAAATGTCTGCACAATATTTTCTTGGAGAGTATTTTTACAAGTGAACTTGCTGGACTTAACTGCAGAGTAATAAACTTCCAGTTCATCATCCCTCTCAGCTCATGAAATGTCTTTAGGCCTTTGTAAAAAGCCCTGTTTGAGACAACAGATTAAACGCTAATCCTGGCGGATCGTACAGCTCCAGTTCGCACCATCGAGCTGAGCAAACTTTTTTTTTCCTTTCCTTTTTTGATCTAAGTAAAGGCAACAAATCCTTTCATTAGACTCCTCAGATGAGATAGCGGGGGAAAAACGATCAGTATTTCATGAAGAAAATGAAAGTAACATCTTGCAAAAATGCAGTTACGTTAAAGGCAGGGAATGCTTTCCCCATCCCCACACGGCATCGCTCACCCTCACAACTGCCTCAGATGTGGGACATTCCCATGGGCAATATTGTGTGTGTTTGTCTGGGGCAGGTAACATTTAAGAATGGCAAATCTGTGTGCATCCAGGAGGATGTGCAGGTGCACACAGACATTTAGCACCCATCAGACACGGGCACACAGGTGTGTGTGTGTGTGTGTGTGTGTTTGTGCATCCCTTCAGGAGCAGGCAGCGTCTCCAGGGCTGAGGCAGCAGCTGGGCACTGCTGGAACCTGCAGGATGTGCAGGGCAGGGTCTTGGCTTCACCCCGCAGCAGCTGCTGGAATGTGCAATACAGGTTGCAAAAGCTGACAAGCTCAACAGTTCTTATTTGGCTCAGGGTACTCCTCTGTCCTATGTCTCCAGTACAATGCGCCCTTTTGTCCTGTGCTCGGGCACCTCTTCTTAATCCTCTGTTGGTCTTTTACTCTGTGTGTTTGTTTTGGGTTTTATGGCCTGGAACATGTCAGCACGAATCAGGAGGGAGCCACCCCCATGGCAGTCATGGAGCACAGTTGGCCACGCTGGTGAATTTGGCTGGGTTTGCTCTGCCCCGGCGCTCGCGGCTCGGCGCGCGTTCATTGCCGGCAGCACCCTCAGGTCACACCTGTGACCCGCCGTGTCAGGATTCTGCTTCGAAAACAATGAGGAAAACAAAGAATCAAAAGCTCATTTCTCTTAAAAAAAAAAAAAACCCAAATGTATATACTCCAAATGGCAAAAAAAAAAAAAGAGGCAAGATTAAACCCATTTTTTATACGAACAACGCGGACGGGACTCCCTGGCAAGAGGCTGGCGGTGACTTTCCCTGGCGAATGTCGCGGTGCTCCTGCACTCATTTTGTAACCAGTGCATGCTGTACAGAACATATTGCCTGTAACTCGGAGAGGAGGGGCCAAGCTGCTCCTCCTCGGGCACTGCAGCTTGTTTGGATGAAAAGTTGCGCCTTTGATGCATTTTTATACTGTACATATTTGTATATATTAACTATATTGCCATGTTACGAACACAGATTTTGTTATATTCGCTTGTTTCGGTTTCCTACAAAAAAAAAAGAAAAAAAAAGAAAATTGGGCCATAACGGGGGATTTTTTTTTTTTTTTTTTTGTTTAATAGAAAATACGCTTGTAATTTTCTGTTTGTTTGTTTTTTGGTCATCATCCTTTAATGGCTCATAAAGGAATTAGAGAGGAGTTTTTGGAGGAACTCGGAGAAGCAAGTCTGTGTTTGCATGAGACCTGCCCAATTGCTGGCTAGAAAGGGGGGCGGGGGGAAGAGGGGAAACCTAACTCAAGTTTTGCTTTTAAAGCATGCTTAGTCCCACGGGAAACCCATACATGTACAATTATTCTCTTTGTATTTTATCTAATAGTGCCTGAATTATTTTTTTTAATGTCTTCTTGGAGGAACAATTCATAATTGTCAAAATTTGAAACATTAGCTTAATTTTGTTTTCATGACCTCTCATTTCTTCTCCTTATTTATTTTGTTGCTGTTTATAATGGGCCCCAAGGCCATCTCTGACATTGCAGTGTTCTTCTTCCACATTAAGGATGTTTTTAAAATTACCCAGATTATTGAGCCAACAGGCTGCTTTAATCAAAACCATGTTTCACTTGCTTTGGATGATTATGAATGGTCCTTGCATGGAAAAAGCCCTTTCTGCTGGGAGGACCATACCATCTAGTGGCCCCAGAGCTTCAGCACACACAGGCATCTTCCCAACGTTCCCTTTCTCAAAGCCTGCCTGGCAATTTGGCTTCCAATTATTTGCTTATTATAACCAACTTGAGCTAAACAAATTGATAATGTTAATGGCTTTTTTTTTTTTTTCCCACCCCCCTCCCTTCGGTTGATTGCTAAATAAATTCGTATAATTTATACTAGAGGAGATTATTGCTTTTATTGTTTTGGGTTCCCCCAAACCAATTATTAACAATCAGGACTATGTATCTCATTAAATTTAAATCAGGTCAAACCTATTTATCTGAGGCCTTTTCTGATTTACAGGAAGATGACTGCATTCCAGAGCATTTAAGATGTATTTCTGTGTATGATTTTGTAGCATTGAAATCTATTAACGGTGATTTTTTTGTTCTGTATTTTCACCATGGTAAACACATTGTATAAAAAAAAAATCCCTCAACTTTCCCACAGAAAACATTACTTTTTATGCCCAGGGATTTTTATTTTTTTTTTAAATAAAATCACTGCAGTTTTAGAACTGTAATTAAAGCCCTGAATAATAGATCACACATCTTTATCTGTTGTGTTTAAAAGGGGAAAAAAAAAAAAATAGCCCAAACCGTTCACATAATCCTGAATGCCTCATTTCCATAAAAAAGGTTTCTATACATATATTATTTACATTTTTAAACATGGTAATTCTTCCCTTTGTGGCATAAAATGTCTCTTTTCCACCGCAGCTACTGGAAAGCGACTGCTCGCATCTGAAATGTTATCGTAATTTGCATCAGGAAACCCAACTGCAGACATTAAGGACTTGGGTGTGTTCAATTATGATTTTTGCTGGAGGCTGTCCCTCATTTTAATGCTGCACTCATTGAACTACCTTTCTGAAATCTAGCTGATACGGCTCACCACAGACATGCTTCACAACATCATTAGCTTTGCAAATGGCTTCATTTCACTCAACGCAGACTTCGGGGTGTTTTTTTTTTGGCCAATTGTAAAATGGAAATCTGAAAAGGGAGAAGAAGAAAAAAAAAAAAAGAAAAAAAA
>VZTZ01013678.1:42246-67719 GCA_013400955.1 Drymodes brunneopygia
GCACCGGGAATGGTGTTCCCAGAACCCATCCCTGGCACCGGGAGTGGTGCTCCAGAGCCCTTCCCTGGCACCGGGAGTGGTGCTCCAGAGCCCTTCCCTGGCACCGGGAGTGGTGGTCCAGAGCCCTTTTCGGCCCCTGGCCCCCCCTGTGCCCCCGGAGCGATGGGATTCTCTCGGGATGCGGCACTCCCGGAGCGCAGGGAATCTCTCCCCATCTCTCAGGGGCTCAGGGACATTTGGGAGGTGTCGGAACCACCCAGGTGAGCTCCTGGAGGCTGCAGGATGGAGCTCTGCGTGCTGGGAAAAGTACAAATGCAGGGGAAACAAAGGGAGAAAACCTCTGCAGAGGGAGTATGATTTCCAAAATCCGGATTTCCCATCGTGCAGAGAGGTCGGGAGTGGATTGGGGTGCTTTGATTTCACACACAGGAATTTCAAATTTCACATTTCAAACGCAGGAGCCGCTGCGAGATGGGGAGAGATTCCCTGCACTCCGGGAGTGCCGCATCCCGAGAGAATCCCATCGCTCCGGGGGCACAGGGGGGGCCAGGGGCCGAAAAGGGCTCTGGACCACCACTCCCGGTGCCAGGGAAGGGCTCTGGAGCACCACTCCCGGTGCCAGGGAAGGGCTCTGGAGCACCACTCCCGGTGCCAGGGATGGGTTCTGGGAACACCATTCCCGGTGCCAGGGCAGGGCTCTGGAGCACCATTCCCGGTGTCGGCATTCCCGGTGCCAGGGCAGGGCTCTGGAGCATCATTCCCGGTGCTCGGCATTCCCGGTGTGTGAAAAATAAAAAGCTGCTGGGGCTGCCTGGGACAGCCCGAGTCAGGACTGGTCACACAGTGAGGGATGGGCTGGGACGACACCTCACCTTTCCCTTTGCATCTTTGGGAAAGGAGAGCCTGGGGCAGGAGGAGAAGCCCGAAACCAGAGCATTTTGTGTTTCCCAATGCCATGCTCATCCCAGCAGCCTCCTCCAAGGAATTCTGCTCCGGCTGCTCCTTAACTCCTGATTTTTGCCGTATTTCACATCTGACCCAATCCCGGGCTCTGTGTCCATCAGCAAAGAACTCCAAACTAAATAAAACCTATCACACACCTGCCGCTGGTTCCAGGTAACACGTGTCAGGATGGGCATCCCTGCAATTAGCACGTGATTGCTCAATCTGCATAATTACACGTGCTAATCATGCCGCAGCATGTTTGGAACTGCCAGATCTCATTTTCCCCACTAATCCTGGATCACACGAGTATCTTCAGTAGGAACCACTACTTTAGATGTTATGAATTAATATTAAGATGAAATTGAATTAAATGTACTGATTTTAATGTCATGAACGCACTCATAGCTATTTTTTTCCCCTGAGAACCATCTGCAATTTAGAGACTTGCTAATCCTAATTAAATGCACTTTTCTCAAGTGTGTGCAAATGAACAGAGAAATCTGCTTGCAGGGAAAGCACTTGCATATTTTCCTCTTTCACAAAGGGGGAGAAGAAACTTGGGTGGTTTAATATCAGCTCTTCCTCCTCAGTGAGAATGAGCTGCTTCCTTGCAATTCCAGGACACAGAGCAGCCAGAGATAGAGCTGAAGGGGTCAATTTGCTAAAAGCAGAGCAGGAAGAGCCCTCAGACAAATGTTGGTGATGCTGCTGTGAACATTCACACCTGGGTTTAGCTTCCATCATTTCCATCCAGAGTTTAGCCTTCCATGGTTTAGGACTGAGCCTGAAATCCCAAAATTCTGCTTGGAGGCAGAGCCTGGCACTCACAGGGTGCCCAGCACACAGAATATTCTGTCCTGGTTCTTACCCTCAGCACCTCCTCAGCTCTGGGAGCTGCACTCGGAGTTTTAATCACTTGCCCAGAGGCATCAACACCTCAGCCCTGGAAAGAACAGGTCTGTGTGGCTGATCTGAGACCACGCACAGGTCTAAGGCAAGGCAGGGTTAAAGCCAAGCTCAGAGAGCTCACAGCCATCCTGGTGTCCCACCCAACACCTCACAGGAGCCACCCCAGCCCCAGTGACACTCCCAGCCCCCATTTGTGCCCCACAGGCACAGTCAGGACTCACCTTTCCATTTCCACAGCATTTTGGCCTCCAGATCCCACATTTGGAAGGTTTCCCCCTCCCCAGCAGCACTGGTTTTATTTAAATCAAGAACCTGGCCCAGCCTATTCCTACAAACCTCATCAATGCCAGTCCAGCCTCTCATAATTACAATTCATGCTCCCCTCATTCATAATTAGTGCCCTTAAACAGGACTGGTTCCCACTGGGGGTTCCAGCAGCAGAATTCCCTTTCTCCCAAGGATGAGGTGCCTTGGACAAATCTCCCCCCAGTGCCTGCCAAGCTCATAATTTCAGTTTTTTGCTGTGGTCAGAGGTGCTGGTGAGGTCTGGCACCTCAGGACAGTTCCAAGAACACAACAGGCCTGGAAAATTTTGCAGAACATATTTGGTTTCAAAAATTTATAATAATTGAATACTAATTATGAAGTCTGACCAAAAAAAAATTACAATTCATGCTCCCCTCGATGTTACTACCACAAAAAAAAATGCACTTAATAACTCAGTTTCCTTTCTTGAAGGAAAATTACTGCAGGAGAAGAGAGCAAAAGTTTCTTCCTTATTTCAAGACAGATTTTCTGGGGAGTGACTCAGTATTTTCATGGAACTGAGCATGAATTTGGATTTGGTTATTGGCAGCTTCTCCCTCTCCCCCAGCAACGCGAGGATGGTGAAAGGTCAAGTGAACATGAAATTCCAGGCACCTCCTTTTAAGCCTCAAAAGCAAGACACAGAGACCAGTTTTGCAAAACACCAAGTCTATATTTACATCCACATGTAATAATATACTCAACTAAAGTGAAATACATCATAAATTAAATGAGTAATGTGTGCCTGCTGCTTGCCGACTTCCGGATCCAACAATTAAAATAGAACAAAATGGAATGAAATAAATACATTTAAAAATGAAAAAAAAAAAAAAAAAGGAAAAAAAAAATCAACAATTTGTACCTCTATCTATGCACTGTTATTTCCAAAGGAACATACAAAAACCAGTAGTATCCCAATAGTTAATACTGATGGGCAAAGTGTGGTGGTGCTGCTGTGGAATGGAGTCTTCAGGTCCATTTTTTCCATTCCAACCCCAAAAAAAAATAAAAAAAAGCCTTGAGGGAAACTGTACCAGCATGAAGGGAGGAGATTAAAAACAAACAACCTTAGGTCTGTTTGCTGCAAACACGTTAAAAAGCAGCCCTGGCCCTGTGGCACAGTGACACCTCAGGGACAGGGAGAGATCACACACAAAAATAGATTCATTAACCCTTTTCCAAGTGAATTCATCTTCAAAAAATAGGCTATAAAAAGTGCAAAACTAGGAAAACAAAAATCTAGATTATGTACATATGGCTCAGCTTATGAACAGGAAAAACAGGTCAATAGTGTACAATTTCCTGATACACAGCACTTCATTCCATTGCCAGTTTAGAGAGACATTAAAAACCAGTCCCATTCACAGGAACTAAGACAAACTGGAACATCTCAAGTTGCATAATGAAAAAAACAAGAGTTTCTAGAAGTTTTGCTATTTTACATTTGCTGTAGGAGGGAAGAGAGCAAAACGAACAGTGCAAAATATTTAATTTTTTTTTTTGTTTTGTTTTGTTTTACTAAAATATATGGAAGTCAAAGCCAGGTACAGAAGGAATTAACTCTTTAACTACAACTTCATGAGAAGAAAACGAGGAAGGCAAGTCAAAATATGCAACAGTTCTGCTTCACTGGCTGGTAACTGGCCATCTTCCCTTTACAAAAATTAAACTGCATGTGCATTAGAAAAAACTCTTGTTGTCTTCACAAAGAAAATAAAAGGAGATATTCTCCCATTTACAGGTTATTTCTCACTCATTTTGAACACCCAGCAGATGCTAAAACCTGACATCAAGAAGCTTCCAAAGCACAGTCAAGGAGGCTCCAGCACAGCCACATCCCTTTTGAAGCCTGGAGATCCCAAATTTGTATTTCAAGGCTGTTGTTTGAGACTTTACAGCTTTGGACAAAGGTGCAAAGGAGTTTTTTATTTCTCTAAATGTGACTGCGTGGAGCTCAGTACAGAACCAAACATTTGAAACATGGAGATTATTATTGTTTCTCAAGCAAGTCCAAGAGATTTTCTGTTTGGATGGTGGCAGAGGTTTTTTTGTTTTGTGTTTTTTTTTTGTAAGAGGCTTCTCTGAAGAACAGCAAACCCAATGCCAAGAGAAGAATCCAACCAGATTTCAGGGAATCCAAAATGTCAAGTATTGCCTCATGCTTGCATTTTAAAAAAAACATGCTGGGAAGAGCCCCAGAGCAGCAGAAGCCTCCAGCACGTCCTGGTCCTCACCCAGCCAAGGCAGATCAATGTCAGCACCGTTGCTTCAACGTTCACAACATTTATAAACTGGACACTTGCAGACAGTTTATTTGGAACTTGTTTTAAAAAAAAACTAACATAGTTCAACAGGGAAAAAAAAAAAAACCCAACAGATGAGAAACTTTCACTTTTTTTTTTTTGTTTTTTTTTTATGAAAAAAGGGGAGCATTAAGCCAACAGGATTTTCAACTTCAATATTTACAGTTTTACCTGAGGTGCAACGATATAAATTCTTTCCAAGAGAAACTCTTCAGCAGCGCTCAAGTATGTAAAAATAGAACTCCTACCTAATATTTGGTCAATTAATTCTAATGAAAAATACTCAAAAAGTCAAGGTCAAGATATACATTCTCCACACACCTTCATAACCCAAATTGTTTAGACTACTTTGTATGGCTATTTGGTACAAAATGTTAAAAGAATCAATATTATAAAACTGTAGTGTTTCTATGTACAGTACAATCACAGCTTAGTTCAGTAGCTTTCACCATTTTCTCTTCCTCAGGGGATGAACTGCATGGAATTCCATGGAATATGCACTTGTGTCCTTAGAGCTGGGGGGGGGAAAAAAAAAAAGAGGAATAAATATGAAGTTTGTGGTATACAGCTATAAAACAGTACAGTTTGTGTTGTGAGGAGTGTCTTTGTAACAAAGGGAATTCCTTCCACATCCTTGCTAAGGAACTGATATTGCCATGGAAGTCTGGATTGCCAGCTTTTATCTGGCAAATAAAATCTGCTTTGGAAGATGCTCAGCTCCAAGAAGAACTTCAGGCATGAAATCAAGTTAACAGCACAACCAGACACAAATATCTTCAGGAGGGGGACAATAAGAGCAGTAAGATTAGAAGAATACTAAGAAATAAAAGTGATTTAAAAGCTGTTAACTCGATGTCAGGTAGCTCTGCTCCCAAAATCTTTCCATAAAATGAGGTGTGCTGGCCCAGGTGCTACAGCAATCCAGAAATACTCCTTAAATTTGCATGAGGGAAAATACCTGTAGCTCTGAGTTAGAAAAAGGCAAACAGATCTGTTTATTCCCAGTCCTACAGAGCAGTTGTAGCATCCTGAGCAGTGCAGGATGCTGCAAACACAAGGGGCTGTTCAGGTCTCAGACCCAGCTCTGAGGAGATGAACTCACAGCACCAGTGCACAGCTTGCACTTCACCTCTCTCCCCAGGAGGGTCACCCACCCCTCCCTCAAACAGAGGAAAAACCATCTGGAATAAGCTCTGGAGTCACAAAGAAGCTGCCCAGGAGCTGTCAGGAAGCCCTCCCTTCTCTCTGAACCCACCCAGCACAGAGCTGTGGTTTGAGGAGTGCTCAGAGGGCAGAATGAGCCATGTCTGCCCCTCCAGGAGGCCCAACCAACACAACCCCAGAGCCAAAAATGGGGTCACAGGCAACTCCTGTCACTGCCAGCTCCCCACACCCCCTTCCTCCACCCCCAAGGACTGAACTTTGACTTCTGTCACTGAGCACATCCCACTGGAATGGTAACTCATCAATGTATTTATCCAGTGTTACCCTCCAGTTTCTCTCCAACAAGGAGCATCCCTGTGCCTGTCAAACCATTCATTACCACTGCTGCCACCCTGTCGCCCTGATTTTTCTAGAGTGCTGTGTTTAGAGTTGGTAGCAAAGGCTCTCACAGATTTTGTGTAAACAATCCATGTTTCTATAACCGGCCAAGGATTGTTTTGTACTTTGGATGTTGTTTTTCATTCTTCTTTCTGGGCTGGAGAATGCGATGGGCTGTGTTTCTCACCTATGGAATTTCAGAGGTGGTGACCTCTTTGTCCAATCCATAACTGTCTGTAAAAAGGTATCAATATAAGAATAAAGAGAGGCTGGGGCTCTTTTTGCTCTGCCCAGCCTTGGTGGCTGAGCTCCTGATTGTTTCGTGTCTGACAGAGCGACACCACCCCAGCATTTGGCTGGCTTTGTAAAAAGGAGGGAATTTTTCTCTTTTCAGGCTCAGACTTTCACAAGCTCTCCTCGTGCTGTGCAGGAACCTTTGATGCCACCAGCACCTCATGCAACATTGAAGCAACAATTAGTTCAGAAGGTTTCTTTACCTTCCTTGAGTGATTCAGTTCTTCTTGTCACTGGGTCTGAAGGGTGTGTTCCCCACGAAGGGCTCGTAACTTCTCTTCTGCAGCAGATTGCTGGGCAAGTGTTGGTAGGGCACTGATCTCTTTCCTGGGAAAAAAAGTCATTGAAGGAAGTTAGAATTATTTCCTGCTCGTTTCAGGTCTGCAGCAGCATCCAGAATCCAAAATACCTTGACAAATGATCTCACAGTCAGGCCTCAAAAATATAGATATTCCTGATCCTAGCAGAGCATTCTATGAAACTCAGGATCCAGAACAAACACAAGGAGAACAATAAGATAATTTAACAACTTTGTGCTAAGTTTTATCCACATCGTGTCCAGCCCCAAGTTTTGCTTATTTTATTTGTAAGAAAGAAATGTCTTTGCTTCACTCATCCTGCAGAGGCCTTACCCAAGGAGGTGTAAATGCTGCACCCTCAATGCCTAATTCAGCTCCTGTATTTGTTTGAACACTGAATTTCTGAATGAGTAGGAGAGGGAAACTGGGGATACTTCATTGTTGCCATCACGGATTACATGGAACTCGTGACACTTTAAAGAGTGTTAATACACATTTACTTGCAGACCTTTGTTAAGCCATTTTCAGTCTGGTATACAGGCAGTTTCATGTTTATCTGAGACCATTAATTCAGATTTATATATGTGAAATCAATGCCTGTTCCAGATTAAGCCTTACTAGCTTAGGCAAGCAGTCAAAAACACTTCATAAAACCACGGCAGAAAGTCCAGAATCATTACTCCCACAGGATCCAAAAAACCCAACTGCCATCCATATTCCATGAGAGCTTCCAGTGCAGCACCGAAAAAAAAACCTCGCGAGCTTTAATTAAATTAAAATGGCACAGCTAAATTAATATTTCAACAGAATCCACGGAGCCATTGGAGTGTGTCACCAGCAATTGTCTTTAATTTGCAGCCTCTGCCAAATCAATCAGCCCGCCAGGTTATCCTTGATAGCATGTTGCCATTGCAAAGGCAACTAATTTGAGAATAACACAAAGTGAGTGGTTTCAGAATGTTTCTGTCTCTTCAGGGCAACACGGGATGGCAAAGCTTACAAGCAATAAGGGAAGGCATCAGGCTTTAATCAAGTTTGCCAAGTGGAACATATTCTCCTGACAACTCCATCCAGCGTTTAACGTGCCACAGAACATGCTGGGGGCACCCTGAGGATGCTGCCACGAGGCACACAAAAAGGTTTTGACATCGTGGTTTATAAAAATCAGCAGGGTTCAAGAGGAAGAGGGCAGAGAGCTGCAGGTCTGCACCTGCACAAGCTGCAGATGGTATCGGAGGAGTTGTTGGAGTCTAGAGGAACTGTTGTGTTTCAGCTTTTTAACGGAAAATAAAAAGAATTTAAAGAAACTTTTATCTTCGCTCTTCACCCGACAATAGAATTGTAACCCTGAGAGGCTGCCTGGTTGTTATCCTGTACCCTCCCTCTCAATAATTATCAAGGTTTGGGTTGGGTACTTCAAGGCAGAATGGCTGAAAAACGAAGAAATTAACTTTACAAGCCTACATCTTCTTGCCATGGGCTTTTACTGAAACCGCCAGGAAAACCCAGCAGAGGGGGAATTGTTTCACGAGTCTCTCCTATGGAGGTAACAACCATAAAAAGTTGCTTTTCTCGCCCTGAGCCAGCACTGGGTAATGAACAATGAAATCCTTATTTCCATGACAACAATGCTGTCAAATTAGCTGCAGCCACAGTTGTGAGAGCTCTAAATACCAAAAACCAGTGCAAAGTTCTTGACTGCAGGGCAGTGACTCCAGGCTGGCACCAGGGAAGAGGAAGCAAAGGCCAGCAGGGAGATTTCTCTGGCACAGGTGGAGCTTCCAAAAGAAGAACCAGGTGGATTCCAGTGAAGTCATTGTTTAAAAATAGAGCTACAATGAGCTTTCAAGCAGGCTGCCCTGGCTCACACTGCTGACATCCCCCATCCCTCCACTCACTGATCCCTCTCTCTCATCACCAGGAACCAAAGGACAGCAACAATATTTGTGTTCCTGGGCACCCCTGGGCAGAAACCAGAGCCCATTTTGCATTTCTCACAGCAATTCAGGGTACACAGACAGAGCTCTCCATGAAAGCAGGAATTACCCCCATTTCCCCATCCCTCCAGTGACTCAGCTGTGGAGCTTTTCCTCCTCCACTCCCTGCCCAGCCTGGGCACAGAACTGTGACACTTCCCCTCACCTTTCCCTAGAACCCACTGAGCAAGCCTGCATATTCATATATAAATGTGATCTATTTCTGAAGTCCACAACCTTAAAACAAGCAAGCAAAAACCAGAACAGAGTGAGCAAATACACTTTTTTTGCCTCGTAACTGAATGTGGATTCAGTATTTGCAGTTTGCTCCGAGCTGAGGGAACACACCCCTGCTTGTTCCCAGCCCAGACTCACTCAGAGGAGCAGCTTTACTGCTTCCAGAGAATGGGAGCATTCAGAGTTCAGCAACTTCACAGACTTTAAGACTACACAGCCCACACAGGCTATTCATTTTTATAATGGCATCTTCATCTCAAAATTCAAAGTCCTGCATTTGTAGCTAAGTCCATGCTGACCTCAGCTTGAAGTTGTAAATACCACCTTCTACAAACAGTCAGACAACTGCTTAAACATCACCCAGCACCTTTGAATCTTGGTCTCCTGCTGACTTTTTGAAAATGTTGACCAAGGACAAGACACAAAAAGCAGGTATTCTGTAGAAGTAGCAGAGTTCTCCCAATACATCACAAATCATTTATCTCTGCTAGGCCCAGAAGTTTCCACAGAGCATTACTAGACCATAATTAGAATAGCAGCAATCTGTTGTCTTGATTTAACAAAGTATTCTGTTCCTACTAAAAGTTACACGTTAAAAAAAAAGCCCATTGAAGAGCAGAAGTCTAAGATTTAAATCAGTTTTATGATCTGCAATACATCCTTTTCTACTCTTGAAGGGAACAATTGTCCACAGCAGCTTTTTTTCTTTTTGTAAAAAGTTTTATTAATATTCCAGATGGTCCAAGACTTCTGGTACATGAAGCAGAAAGGCTCATTCCATATCCTGGATTAGTCAACATGTCTGGAGTGCTCTGATGAGCAAACAATACACGTTTGCTATCAGAGACCCACGGCAGAGGGAAGGGGGAAACTCGAGAAACTTCAGATCCCTCTTTAAAATTCAGCCCTTCCATGCCTAATTCCCCAAAGCCAGGAGTCTGCTGGACCTGGATTTTAAATATGAAATCCAAGCACTGACTGGACTTGGTGAAATGCTAAGAACAGCTGTATTTTCAGTGTTTCAAGGCAGGCACACACTTACTGCCATCCCACTCCCCTCCCTGTGCAGTGTGTGCAAGGTGTGAGGAGGAAGGAGGGGACTGTACCTTCTCCTGTCGAGCTGGTGACTTGGCCATTGCTAGATCCACAAGAACCATAGAGTGACCCAGAGCTGAATGGCTCGTAGGGTTTGAGAGCAGTCAATACATTGGGAGGATCAACATCATCTGCACTGAGGAGCCCTGGTTTGCTGGGCAGGGCAGAGGGGGCGGGTTTGGTGCGAGGGTATTCCTGAGGTAGCAGATTTGCATATCTGTTAGCAACACGGAATCTGCTCATCTCGTATCTCCTGTAACTGGCCATGGGAGAGTCCAGGTGCTCCACAGCTACCAGAGAGGCTTTCATCCGTTTGGAAGAGCTTTCTCCATAGTCCAGAGCTGCATTGCTCCCAGGTTTACTGCACAGGTAGTCTCTCCCTCGGTGGCAAGCCCAGCCAGGTTCACTGAGGTGAGACTCCAGAACCCCATTCATGCTGCTGCTGATCAGACCAGACTGAGTCACTGGGGCACCCAGAGCTTTGATTTTCGATTCAGATCTTTTTACTCTGTCCAGTACTGGAGAGATACTGGAACTGGAGTGCACTTCTTGCTGAGGTTGTCTGTAGTTGTTTGCCTGAGCTCCAAGATTATTTTGCTGTTTATGAAACTTGAGGTTACTCGGGGCTGTGCTGCTCGACTCGCTCACGGAGAAGAGAGGGGCTTTGTTCTGTGGAGGGGCACATTGCTTGGCTTTCCCTGTCTGCAGTGGTTTTTGCTGTGGAGATGGGGCAGCCTTGTTTTTATTGGGATGGAGAGGCAGAGGGGGCACATCCTTGCCCAGCAGGGCCGGGGGGCAGCCCGTGCGCCGGGCCTTGGCCACGGCCTTGCTCCTGTAGCCGTTCTTGTTAACCGTGTCGGGGTTGTACTTGTGCATCAGCCTCTGGTGCATCATGAGGACCTCGGGGTAAAAAGTCCTGTAGGTACAGAAGGGGCAGGTGCTGGGGGCCAGCAGGCCCCTGCTTGCAGCCACTGAACATTCCTGGGAAGCTTTACTGGATAGGTCCAAGGGCTGCTCGTGACAGTCCACGACAGGCCTGCGTTTGTAGCTCTCAGTGCATCCCTGCACATCGGTCACGTTTTTCCCACCAATAAAAGCACAGATATACTGGACATCATCTTCCTCTGATGCCACAGAAGCCTTTCTCTCTCTTTTAGGCTGAGCTTCCTTGGTCTCCTTCTCAGCCTTTAGTTTATCCGGGTAAGGAGGGGGCACGTTCTCAGGTATTTGATTCAAACTGCTACAAACAGAACCTTTGTTCGAGTCCCTGGAATTGCTCTTTACTTTTAAAAAGACTGTGCTGCCTATTGCGTTGCTCAAGGACAGAACTTCCTTTTGCTGCTTGGCAGGTGGGCAGCTCTCAGCATCTTTGGCACCATCAAAAAGCCTCTTCAGGTTTTTGGTTTCTGGAGCAGCATCAGCAGCCAGCGACAGCGCCGTGTCCTGACCCCGCAGGGAACCTTTGCTGTCACCCTTCCCGTCGGCTGCGCCCTCACCGTGCCTGTCCTTGTGGTGTCTCTCTAAATGATACCTCAGGGAAGTCTTCTGGGCTGCTGCATACTCACAGAATTCACATTTGTACGGCTTTTCACCTGCAACACAGATTGATCAGTGAATCAGTCTGAGATTTGAAGTCTTGATCACAAACGCGAGGGAATAATGCAGACTCTAAAACAATAAAACCGATTTTTCTCTCCCCTTCCACACAATTCTAAGTCCCAAACTCATCTAAATCATTTAAACAACAGTACCTTAATGCTTTTACTAACTACAGTGACATCTTCTGGCTATTCTGGGATGTTTCCTCATGCTGGCTACAGATACAAATGGGAGCTGAAAAGGTTGGGCAGGGATAAGCAAGGAGTGGAGCTCTGGGTCAATCCCAGGAACTACAGCCCTTGACCATCCCACAAATGTCCCATTCCCAACACAAACGGGACAGCTCAGCTGCAAACACAGCTGCTCAACAAGGAACACACAGCCAGGAGAAGCAAGGGTTTGTCTGGCTGTGCAAAACCAGGAGTTGAGTTGAAAACGAGACTCAGCTTTCCCCCAGGTAGCAGCAGCTGGCAGATAACCAACTTAACACTTGAGAAACTGGCTGGTTTTTAAATAAAATAAACCCTCAACTTTTGCTACACTGCTAAAAGCAGAAAAAATTACAATTTTAAAAATATATGGCTTTAACAATATTTACTGTCATTAGCCCTATTCAAAAACATTTATACTTATGTAAATAATTCAAATGAATTTCAATTGCCATTATTTGATTTCTTTTTAGAACTTTGCTCTTAATATCAGTAATTTTGAAGGCAATTTCTAGTTTTCATAAGCAAAACCAAACATTCCATCCAAGTGGATTCAGCAGATTTCCCTCCCCTCCCACTAAAGTGTAATCCTCATTTACCTGTATGAGTTCTGAGATGAATATTGAGGTAATAATTGGAGCGAAAATATTTTCCACAGTAGCTGCATTCTCTGGAGGTTCCAAGGGTTTTAACTTTTGTTCTTTCCAAACTGTCTTCATTTTTATCTTTGGGAGAAAATACAGGCATGTTATGAAGAGCAAATGCAAATTTGCAGCCTTGTTTAGAGCAGTAACTGTCTTTTTCAAAGAAAAACAGAAAATTATGAACTGCTGTCAAATCCCACACTCTCTAAGTAACTTTTGCTCTGTTCTGCTGCATTCTGAGTAATCAGAGAGCACAAGAGTTAAAAAGGTTTCTGTATTCAGAATATTGTGGTTTGTGACTGTGACTAAGAACTCCAGAGAACAAACAAGACGCAAAACAAGGGCTCAAAGAAGAAAAAAAATTAAATGATCTCTATTGATCTACAGGACCTTGATGGAGAATGGCCCATCTCAAATACTCACACAGGTTATAAACTCTATTATTTTACTAAAGTGGATGCTTGAATGAGTGGGAGTGGGATGATTCAGACTAAAATGTGCTCTGAGCACGACAGCCAGACACAGGGAGGTGGGGAAGGAAGGCAAAGATGCTTTTTTTAGAATTAATCCTAATAGTCATATTATTTTTGTGCTAATCAATGGAGCGTTTGTATAGAGACACTCCTTAGACTCGATGAGTAATATTTCCTGTAAGGATCCTTAGATTTGATGAGGAATATTTCCTGTAAGGATCCTTAGATTTGACGAGGAATATTTCACTGTCAGCATTAATATGGAGCGAGGAAGTGGCAGGGTGTCCTGGTGGGTGACCCAAGGGGTGACCTGGGTATTCCAGGAACAAATCCAGGGATGCCCAAGCACAATTCCAGCCCGGTGCAGAGGCAGGAGGTGCCACAGGAGGGCGGCAGGGACGGCGGGATGGCAGAGAATTCTCCCAACCATCAGCAGCCACTGAAAACCCAGACAGCTCCACCAAACAGCCACGGTGAGGCTGACTGGAAACCAACAGGAGGAAGGAGACCTAGGCATGACTAAGAAGTTGGATCTATAATAGACTTGAAAGAGTTCTTTGAGGTTGCTGGCTGCTGGAAAGTTTTTCTCCTGGAAATGCTGCACATGGCTCAGCCCTGGTGAGTTCAACAAACAGCTCGTGTCTCCAGAGCTGTGACTCAGCAGCTCGCACCAAAATCTGCTCTGCTTTAGGATAAGGCGCCGAGAAACAAAACAAGCAACTTCACATTAGGTAATCGTTTCATTCCTTTGTTCCTGCAGGCGAAATAAAGGGCTGCACATTACCAGAAATGGCAAAGTCAGCCCTGTGTGGGTGCCAGGACATTCTGTACGTCGTGTCTTGCCTTGAGATTATGCAAGTGTCTGTTCTGTAAAGCCGGCTGGGAGCATGTCACACAGAGAATGGGAGATTAGCTGCGAGACTTTCTGCCAGTCCCTTTGTCCCCTGACATGCAATCTTTTTCAATTAAGGAATCATTCAGTATCACTTGCTTTTCTAAGACACTGTGACATGCAGAATTAATCCTGAGTAATGTACAGATGGAGCCCGTCCATGCTGTCAGCAATCCTTCCAGGCAGAGGAGTTAAATACACACCTCTCTTACATCCAGGTCCACATATTAACAGCCTGTGCCCTTACACAGATGATTCAAACGTGCTGGTTCTGACATTTAGGCTTGCAAATTACTGTTCAAAACAAACACTGAACTTGCAGTTAGACAGCAAAAGTTTTAAGTTATTCTTTACTTCTCAGGGTCTTAAAAACTGCTGTTATCGAGCACTGAACATTCTTTCCCCTCACAAGATAAAGGGGGGAAGAAAAGTGTAACTGCAATTATTCTTCTCCAAAAATACTCTTTGTAAAAAGTTGTGCTGGATGAGAAGGCATATGGAACACTCCAAAGCATCCAGTAAAGTTAGAGATAAGGGGTGAGTAAACAGTGATTTTTTTTCTGATTGTTAAACTCCTTGTTATGAAAACTATTTCAGTGACTCCAGTAACTGCAAGAAGGCCCAACGCAACATCAGAGACCTCAAAATGGCAGCATCCAAACCTTCCTTTCCCTCTCATTTTTCTCTATTCCCTTTCCCCCACCATAACATTCACTCTCTAGTTCTTTTAACATTTCCTATCACGTTCTGGAAAGATAACAGAAAGGCACAACGCGTTCTTTGGCTCTAAGGAGCTCCTAAACAACTCAGGAACAGCCACTTCAAACTGAAGTGCTCCCGGTGCTACTCACCTAAATTAATCGTTTCTGGAAGCCCATCTTCAGAGCCATCCTCAGAGCCTCCTTCCATCCTCTCTGCTGCCCCGTTCTCCTCCAGGTTCCCAATGATATCAGCACAGTAGGTCCTGGCAGCAGTGGAGGTCTCTCCATCACCCCGCCGGTCCCTCTTGTGCACTCTGGAGTGAAGGACCAGCTGGTGGTATGTCCTGAAGGCTTTCCCACACTCGGAGCAGTGGGTTGGCTTCTCTTTGTTCTGGGATGATTTAGAATCCATCTCCATAGAAGGCACTTCACCAGTAGGATGTTTCAGTTTGTCCTGGGTTAAGTTACCATTCCCTGTGAAACTGCTGTTTTTATTTACCTTTGACTTCCCTGTAGTTTCAGCCTGGCTACCTTTATTTGCATTCCAAATATCACAGAGTTCTTCTTTATCTGAAGATGACTCATCGTTGTCTGTACTTCCTTCTTGCCCTGGTTCTTTAATCTGCCCGTGGCCAACTGCAATTTTACCTTTGGTAGCCAGCTGCCATGCTTGGTATGTGGTGAAAGGGTCCAGCTCAGCGATCCACTTCGCCAGTTTCTGCAGTTTGTCCTTTTCTGGAACCCTATTTGGTCTTAAGTTCAAGAACTGGAAAAATTCCTGGTTTTGAGATGTTTCTTCTGCATTAACTTCAGCAGTCACTTGGGGGCTTTCACCGTTGGGAACTGATTCTTTGGTGTGCACTTTACTGTGCTCAATTAGAGTCTCTTTATTGTGAAATAGGAAACCACAAACCATACAAATTTTGTAAGGTGACGTTACATTTTCAGTTACATGCTCCTGCACCACCTCATTTATTGTTACGGGGCCTTCAGAACCTTGTTGGTGCTTGTTTCTAGAACCAGGTTTTCCAGTGTGCGTTCTCATATGATTTTTGAGGAACCACGGCTCTTTAAATCTTCGCCCACAAACGTTACACCAATAGGTGAAGGAATCCTTATGCTTTTTCATGTGCGCCTCGATGTCAAAAGCTTTATCAAACGTCTGCCCACAAACTTTACAGCTGAGCTCCTCGCTGTCCTGCTCGTTGCTCGGTGAGGGGGAGCTGGTTCTTACCTGACATTTATCCAGGGGACTGAGATACTCAGCCTCCACCCTGAGCACGGCGGGCTCGCACAGCGTGGGCCTGTGCTGGGTCAGCACGTGCTTGCCCAGCTCCTCGGGGTGCTTGAAAGTCTCATCACAGAACATGCAGTCCAGGGGCATGCAGCCCTCGGCCTGCAGCAGGAACTTCTCCTGCAGGCTTTTGTAGGAGATGGTGTTGGTTCCTTTTATCGTCATGGAGGCGTCGCTGGTCTCCATCTGGGCACCCACGGCGCTGGCGATTCCCTCGGGTCCGTCCATGTATGCCAGGAGAGGCTGCGTGGGCATCTTTCCTCCCTTCTGCTCCCTCTTACATCCCTCAGTGGCAGCCTGCACTTCTCTGGGGGTGCTCTCTGATCACGGTAAGGACACTTGTAGAATTCTCCAACAACATCAGCTGGAAAACCTCTGCCAGGAAAATTATTCTTTGTATTTTTTTTCCACCAGCAAAAAATTACTTCTTCTCCAGCTTTATGTGCTTACACACATCCCAGCGAATGTATCCAAAGGTTCACTCAGTGATGAGGTTCTTTGTCACTCAGGGATGAGGTTTCTTTTGAGTTGTTTCTTCAGGATTTTCAAGTCTACAGATACAGTCAGTTGCACTTAGTTTTATTGTACAAACGTTTCAAATAGTTGCATTGGGTAAAAAACACTCAAGGCCAAGTTCAGTGCCACAAAGAACTCCAGCACCTGGAAAAGAGAGAAAAGAGTTAGTCAGACTTTTCAAAAGAGAAATATTGTCTCCCAAATCATGAAAATATCAGGGCTGAGAACCATCAAGTGCTTTAGAACAAAGAGTATTTTTAAGAGCCAATGAGGGATGGGCAGAAGGCACCTGGATCACTTTTCTCCCTGCCACGGTTGAAACAATTTGGTCTTGAACATCCCTCTGTTTACAGCTGTTGTTTTTTTGCAATACTTTGTCTGTCCCTTCTAAACCTGCTCTTCCCCAGTTGTATAAAGCTGCTGAAACCGTAGTTCAGAGCACTCCTGAATTCATAACAAACGCAGCAGCCCAAGTAACCTTTCCTTGAACCTGTAAAACCACAGCAGAACTTCACTTGTTTGTCCTCTAAAGGCTGTTGAGCAAAAGGCTTTTTTTTTTTTTTTAAGACCAGACAGCTTGGAATCAGCTTTTATAGTTCTGGTACACAGGAAGTGTCAGCACAAATCTTTGTATTAAGAACTATTCACTACTCAAAGCTTTTCCTATCACCCACAAATTTACAACCTCTGCAACAGTTCTGGGCTGGTACAATTAGAACATCTCCAAATTTGATAGGAACCAAGGATACCATTTCTTGAACAGTGGTTTAGTATTTAAATCATCCAAGAGGCCAACTATTACACTATAAAAACAAGATTCTTCCACTTTCAAAGTGGCACAAAACAAAAAATGATTTCTTGATTATACTCACAAAGGAAGGTTTAAGATTCCACAAGATTAAAAAGTGTTATAATACAGTTGATCACAACTCACATTTAAATCTCTGAGTTATAATGACTGCAAGCAGCAGCTTCATGGCCACCACTCTTTGAGCTGATAAATTATAGTTTTGTGGAGTTCAGGACTCCAGTTGATGAAATTTTTGGGTAAAGGAAAAGTCTAGCAAACAAGACTAATATAAACTGCAGAACAATCATTCTGAGACATTTCCAAATAAAGTAATAGCTAATGAAAAGAATTCATTCAAAATCTGACTCAAACTTTGGCAAATTATTTCCTAAGAGCCAGCTGGCCAGTGACCACATGACTCGAATTAATATGCCCCAAAACTCATTGTGCTCTATAACTCTTCGAGCAGAAAACAGCATGGACACAGTTGGGGTTCAAAATTCACCTCAACTTCCACATCTGCCTTGCTTTTCTATATGGAAAAAAATGGATCATTTTGCTTTATTTGACCCAAAGAAAGGACAACAATTCAACCACAGCCCTGCAATAGTTCAGACTGTCAGGTTTCCACAATAAAGATGTGATTATCAGTTGACTCTCAGCTATTTCTGATCAGAAAAATTTCTGGATGTAAAAAGGTGGTCTTAAGGCATTAAATCTGAAACTATTTCAGTCTAGGCAAGAGGAGCAGCTGGGGAAGGAAACCTCAGCACACACTGGCAGGAGTCATGGATCCAACATCTCAAACACTTCATCCACTTCCTGCAGCCTTGCCCTGAGAACACTCCTTGCTTTTAATTTGAAAAGTCAGCACCTCCTTTCCCATCATGCAGACCACAAGTTCCTGGGGCCTAATGAACATGGGTAAAAATAGAAAATAAAACACAAAATAAAACACCACCACACCAGAATGCCAGTAACAGGAGAAAATTATTGTTGCCAGCTGCGAGTCTTTCATTTTTTTTTTTGTATCTCCAAAGCTTAAAGTCTCTTCACAGCTCAGTCTTCAAACCCAGGTTTACACAATCAGCACAACTGATATCAAGAAGCTTCTACTTTTTTTTTATCCCAAGTTGTTTCAGGCCTGGGCCAAAGACTTATCCTAAGTTAAACACCAGTGGAGGATCTTGCAGGGGAAGGTGGAGTGTAAGAGGGAACAAATCACTGCTGATGGTGACAGAACCTGGATTTTCTGCAGCCAAAGTCTCTTTTCTAACTACGCCCTTTATCCCCATTTTCAGTTTTATCACTGCCATGATTAACACTTCCTCTCTGCAGAATGACTCAAAAATCTCCTGTAATGGGCAGGTTCAGGCTGTGGGGTGACACTTCTGCTTCTACTGCAGCCTTTGCCTCTCTCCCTTCCCTGCTCCCTACAGGCAGGTGAAGGAGCCAGAACCAAAGTTAGAAGCTCAAGTATTCAAAAAACTTTCCCTTTTGTAAAACATCAGGAAAAAACATATCAAAGGCAGCTGGTTAGCATGTTTTATCCTTCATGTTTCAACTTGCCTTTCTGTTCTATTTCTACTGGAGTTTTTAAGAGGTATTTTTTACCCGACATGCTGCAGCAAAGCTCAGTGCGTATCTGCCTGAAAATAAGTTTTAAATTATAAAAAAAAAAAATCCAGGCAACATTAAAAAAAGTGGAACAAACTTAAGAGTTGACTCCATTTGCTTTCAGAGCCATAGGGAAGTTGAAGAGGTGTAAAAATCATCCTACAGAGAGGCATGAGGCATTTCTGGGGCATGAAGGCAGATCCAAAGGGCAGTGCCTCAAGTCCCACAAAGTGAACTGCTGGGATTCATCAGCCACTGCTTCCTCGCTCGTGTCTACAAACAGAAAAAGCCAATTAAGGTTTGTTACGCTCCCACTTTGTGGCACTACAACAAATACACAATAGAGCAACAAGAATTAAGGCACTGGAGGAAGGAAACAGATGAGAAGCAGCAAAATGCACCCTCAGTGCCTTGTCCTTCACAGCGTTCTGGGGTGAGGTGAGGGAGCAGAGAGACCCCACACACGGCCCTACCCAAACCCAGCCTAGGGTAAAACCAACACTGCCACAGCCACAGCTCCAGCTCTGATTAGAATTTCAGGGACAGGCTAAGATCACGTTTAGGGAAGGCCCCAGGTTGGTCACTGATGTGTGAAAAATCCACCTCAATCAATCAATAACGTTTTCTCTGATAAGTGTTTGGAAACAGGGCTGCTTCAGTCCCGTCTCAGCTGTCTGACAGATGAAACCCGTCCTCACAACCACACAAATACAGAGTACAACCAACACCTGGGTCACGAGAGGAGTTCAACAGGAGCTTGGGGCCAATTTTAGTGGTTATCAATAGGTTTGAAGCCCTTTGGGGACTTCATGAGAACACTCTGCACCCTCCACCAAGCTGAGCTGGCTGCTCAGTGCTCTCACTGCTTTTAAGAGGCTCTGAACAGTTCTGAGAACCAGCCCCAGCTCATCCTCTAGGCAGCACTGCAAACAGAGCAAGATATTCCTGTTTCAGGAATCTGAAATGCCTCTTTGCAGCTCTTGCTCTTGGATACACAGGAGACAACACCTATAGACTGGAGAAAAAAACTGCAGGTAGCATTTCCGAAGGGAAGTGCAGATGCAACTAGACAGGAATATATTCAAACTGAGAAGAAGAAAGAATAAAAGTACAGGAGTCAGGAGGTGAGTTAGAAGGCTCTGGTCTGATTCTGTATCTGGTGATTACACACTTCACTCTGATTACATCCATGGCTTTTACAAGCAGGCAGGATTTTACGCTCTCGCTGTTCAGACAAGCCAACACATGCTGGAGCTACAACCCAAATATCCCCACCAGGATTTGATCCATTAGTAACAAACTTTTCTTCCTACTGAAGAAAATATACCTCGGGTTTGAGGACTGAAAATGCTGATTAGTTACATTCCTGTTATTCAAAACCCTTCAGGCAGCAGGACAAATGTCCAGAGCTGCCTCAGTTCTGCTGCTTCCTTGGAAAAGTGGACAGCCTGCAACACTGAGTGTGGCTGAAGGTCTGTGCATGAGCTCAACAAGTACAATACAGCACCTGGGCTGCTTCTGCCTTCTTTCACTTTCAGAAGACAAAAGGACACACCAGTACCAGAGATACTGAGTAAAGGAACAGAACAAAACAGGAAATCCTTCCTTCCAACAGCTGAAAAGCGATCAACTCGCTACAGACGAATTCAAGGTTGAAAATAAAGAATGACTTATCCCCCTCACAAAGAAAGCCAAGAAATGCCACTTGTGACTTCCCTGACCATCTGTAAATGCTCCCTGTCCCTCCTGCCCAGCCCAGGGCCCACAGGAACCCCCAGGTTCCAGGGGGTGCTCCAAGGGGAGTGAGCAGGGCAGGAGGAACTGCACAGCACCCCTGGGCTTTTCCTGGAGTGACCTGTCCAGGAGTGACCAATTCCTCTCAGTTCCAGGGTGCCACCATCTGCACTTGATACAACTAGGAATAGATTTCAACTGAAAAGAAGAAGAAGAAAGAATAAAACCACTGGAGAAGTTTCAGCCTGAGCATTTAGCAAACTTCAGCTCCCAGCTGAGTCATCCCTGGCTGAGCATTTCAGCAGGTTCACAGCGATACCCATTATATTTATAAACACCACAAAACACCCATAAAGATTCCACGGGACAGATGAGAACATCTTGTTTGCATTGCACTTGCCACACAACCTAAGAACCACACCAAAAACCCTGCTGCATAGAAATGGGTTATTAAAACGGAGAAAAGTTTAATTAAGCGCCTGTAGAGAAATTTAATTTATTTTTATTAAATTACACAACCCGAGACAACATATTACAGTCTCGAAGATTTCTTTGGGAAATGACCTATCAGGAGTAATTTTATTGCATTTCTACTTCCTGCATTTCAAAATTTCCACGAATATGTAATAAAAACTCTAGACACACCTTTCAGAGAATAGCAAAGTCTAACCATTGAATTTCCCATTTTAAACACATTACAGAGGCACTGAGAATAAAAGTTGCATGGCAAGTTTCAGGAAAAACAACTATTCCTTGCTAATTCTGTGCTGCAAAACTATTGTTAAATTGTAAAAAGCAAGTTGGAACAATTACAGAAGTTAAAGTAGTTGCTGCAACACTTTCTGAAAAAGAGAAGTGAGAAAACTCGAAGAGTTACAGCCAAATCCAGGACACTAAAGTTACTTTTCTGCTCTGGCAGATAAAAACTCAGACACAACTACATCAATAAACTTTTAGATTCTCAAATTCAAGGCCAACAGCAAAGTTATCACTGCTTAGCTGAGCAGCTTCTTCCAGCTGCTGCAAATCAGCCACCTTCATTTTTACTGGGTCTATTGGACTTGAGAAACTTTATGCTGCTCTCATTTCCACTTAAAAAAACCCTCCAGTTTTCCTCATGTTTCAAGAAGTTTCAGGATATTAAGAGTCATTTCACATGAACTGTTCTTTCCTCTTGGTGTGTTTATGCCCCAGAACAGATTTCTGGTAAATAGATTTTACACTGCTGATTGCTTATTGGAAATTACAAATTTAACACCTTTTTTTATTTCCAATTTCAAAGGCTTGCTGTAGTTGTTCCAGTCCTACCTAAGGGACACAGATAAAACAAGTCAGTTAACATCACTTTTAACAACACCTCACTGAGACCACAAATAAAACTACCTTATGTATGTTATCTATTTTATCTGGGCACAGCTATATTCAGGTGTAACACGGATCACAGGCAGAGCAGCTCATGCATCAATAAATACAACTTCAAATCCTCAAATAAAACCTGAGCTGAGGCTGAACCTAAACTGATTTAGAACATTTTTTAATATATGTATATATCATTGCATAAACTTAAGGCAGCTGCACCACACCTACAAAGTTAAGCACAAATACCACCCTAAAATAGTTGCTAACAATATTTAAGAGCTCCAGATTTGGGATGCACCATCCTGAGCAGAAGCCACCAGTGACCCCAGCTCCAGGCTGGGAGCAGTCCTGGTGTGCCCTGACATTCCTAAGCTCCCACACTTAAGAGAGGGAAGCCAAGTGTCATCGTGAGGTTCTCACTCACCAACTGTCCCAAAAAGGTGAGTCAGATTTCCAAAATCCACGGCGTGAAATTTCGGGGTTGTCTCTGCAGGTGACAGGGGTTGATGGCAACCGCGGAACTTCCTCTCTGCGCTTCGGCAGAAAGGCGCGCGTGCCGCGCTCCGGGCAGGAGGGGGTTTCCTCTGCGAGGCACAAATGCCTCTGCTGCCCCAATCTGAGCAAGGGACAGCCCCTAATTGTAGGGAAGATGATGCAGTGTTTGCCCCACACACCATGACCTCATTTCTCAAAGAATACAACAGTCCATCACCCACAACTGAAGTGACAACACTGGAAAGTTGTAAAAGTCAGCCCGGATAAAACTTGATTTTGCAGAGCAGCACAGAAGCCAAGGAATTATTCCTCATTACTGGGCACTCTGCTGCTTTCTAGGGAGGGAAAGAGCTACTCCCATCTTTCACAGTAGATCATTTCACATAACTTGCCAGAGCATTCTGAGTTAGTGGAGGAGCACGTGAGTGATCCCAATGTTGCTTCTCATCCACACCGAGCCTTTCATACTGACTGTGCAAACACAAAACTGTTTTTAATACTTTGTTAACAGTTCAGCCTGACAAAGAACTAACACGAGCACTTGTAAAGGAAATGGAGATTCAGGGGGAGGAAGGGGAGGAAGAGAGTTGTTTGTTTCAGTTGCAGGAAAGATCAAAATGAAGATGTTCAGGTTGAAAAGAGAACATAAAAGATGACCCTAAACTGGAATTTCCACTCCCTCTATCTGCAAATTTAAGTCCCCCTCGTTAGTCTTCATCCTTCAGGCTTGAAGATTCCAAAGTTATCCTAAACTTAAACTCTTTGGAGGGTTTTCATGGTTTATCCTTTTTATCCTCTCTAAGAGAGCAGCTCAGTTACAGTCCCTTCTAACACCACCACGGAGATTTCCAACACAGTGATCCTAAAACAATGCATAAAAACACAACCAGAGTGAGACATACACAGAATTCGAGACTGTTATTATCCAGGCATTTCTGCACACACACACACTTCAGAAAGATTCTGTGTTGAAAGCCCTTTTGTAGTCAGATAAAACAGACACACATGCGAGTCATTCTCCCCCTGAAGTCTCGCAAACAGGATTTTAATCACCAGTGGAAAATAACTCGTAGTTAATAATGAACAATATTAGGAAAGCTCCCTCCCCCCCATCTCAGACATCTATACTAATAAAAACAAAGGATATCCTCTTTCTCTAAAAAACCTTTTCCTGTGGAGTCCCTTTTTCTTGAAGGCTATATGTCTACCAGGGTTTTGGCAGAGGATGGATGAGCTGAGTGTGTCTCCTCAGTGAACTGAATGCCTCTTCTATCAAAAGATGTAATCAGGCCTTTCAAAGCAGGCAACGTATAAGCTTGCAGCATTTTGCACATGTTTTTCCTCCACTGAGCAAGAGCCAATATAAAAGAGACTAATTCTTGGCATTAAAGGAGGAAGCACTACAAGTAAGTATTGACTTTTAAAGTTCAGAAGGACTGCCCAAACTGCCAGATTTTTTTTTCTGTTTTTCCCCCCTGATTAGGAGCGAATTTCTCAGGAGCCACAAAGCCAAAGTGTACTTTAGACAACAGCAGTGGCCGATACCTGTTGTAGGAAAGCTGAAAGACACAAAAATAATCCTATTTTAAATAAGTCTGGGACACATTTCACCACTGCTGCAGGATGATGCAACTTCATTAAATCAAGAAGTTACATGCACTTAAACTGGCAATGACCCCTTACCTTACAAAACAGTTTATTGTTCTCTCCACAGCAGGTAAAGGCTCTCGGTGGAATGAGTGATACATTTTTATTGTTGAGTCAGTCTCACCTTACACAGACTGCCTTGTATGTTTAGTCTTGGTTTTCATTTAAAAGAAAGTATTTTCCGAGACCTTAAAAGCAAATTTGACTTTTTTACTTCTTGGCAGAGGGATGTAAGGTCTCTCCAGCAGCCACAACTACAAAGAAGTGGTAAATTCAGTTTACCAAATTAGACTTAATTCCTTATTACTCAAGAGCCAGGAGTTCCTCTGTAGCAATTACAGGCAAGCTGCATCCCTTTGGGCAGCAAAGGTGAAATAACAGGAAAAGAGATTATTTGACTATTCCTGAATTTGAGAGAAGCAGTCACTTCCAAAGAGTGCCTTTTGTTAAGGCCATTAATGTGCCCAGGTGCTCTCACCTGGCTTCAAGTCTGAATCCAACTCTTACCCAGCACAGCTCAAACTGCTGCACCTTGGAAGGAATATCTGATCCCTCTCCTCTGCAGAACACTTGGAAGCTGTCACTCTCAAACACAAGCACAATTAGGTGCTTGCAAAAGTCGATCTGGAAAGGCAGATGAAGATACAGAGTCCAGGGAAAAGACGTTTACTTGTAGCTCAGTCATCCCCTGGAAAAGCATCAAGATATTCAAATATAAAAGTGATAGAAACAGACACTTCCAACAGCTGCCTCCTCTCTCCCAGGCAGGTGGGAGATCTCCCAGAGACTGATGGAGATTTTTGAATTGCCCAGCCTTCCATTATCCCTCACCAGTGGGCTGCAGGGATGGGGGAGATGATATCCAACAGCCTGGGCTGCACAAGGCCTGCAAAGGAGAGGCAGCATCTGCAAGAAACTGAGCTTTCAAACAGGCATTTTCAGACCCCAGTTTTGCCAGCATAAGAACAAAAAAAGGTCAGAAACAAACAGGAAAGGTGAACAGAAATTGAGGCTTCTCTGAGCTACTTTTACATGCATTTTCCTTACATTGTACTGAACATCCATCCTTGGTGTAAATCTAAGCAAATCTAATTTGCTTCTTCCTGAGTGCTAAAAGAGAGAGGCTGAGAGAACCCCCAGGATCCACCCCTGCAGTTCTCAGCTATCACAATAAAGTGTGAGCACAAGACAAAGGCCTCAGTTTCCCTGATGCAGCTCAATCAAACTGCACTGCCTTTATGACAGTGAGAAATGCAAGTGTACCTATTGCGCATAAACAAACTCAGACTTTGATACTTTTAGTTACATAAAATCTGCAGCACATAGAAAAGCGCCATCCAGTCAATTATTCACTTCTGCTCGGATGGTTTTCTGCTCCAATCTTGAAGTCACCCTGATCTACATAGATTTCCCTGCATATTCTGACCACATTTCCTCTTGTGCTTTCTTTTGAAATCCTCTAGGCAAGCCTGATAACCAATTCCAGCTCATTGTGTTTCCCAGCACGTATGTCACCTATATTTTTAATTTCGAACTCATTTTTCCCAGCATGTACACTGTTCTACTTTGAAACTGCAAAGTCTGCTCTTATCACACC
>VZTZ01013692.1:0-31170 GCA_013400955.1 Drymodes brunneopygia
GGGGCGGGGGAGCGGGGCCGTGCGGGGAGGGAGGGAAGGACGGACGGATGGGCAGCCGGCCCCGCTCAAGGGGACGGGAACGCGCTGGAAGAGGCGCCGCTGCCCGCGGACCGCCCCTGACCGGGCCCGTGGCCGCAGGAGCCCCGGCCCATGCTGCAGCAGTCGCCGTACGGACCCTGCCACTATGAGATGAAGCAGTTCCTGGAATGCGCCACCAACCAGAGTGACCTGACTTTGTGCGAGGGCTTCAACGAGGCTCTGAAGCAGTGCAAGTACAGCAATGGTGAGTGTGCCCTGTCCCTGCAGGAGGGAACTGCTGCCAGCAGAGCCCCTCAGAACATTTGAAGGTTGTAGAAGCGATCTTTGGGGATACAGTGCCCCTTAGGGCTTTAACGAGGTAGTAGTTGTGTCTTTACCGTATTCTGGAGAGCAGAAGGCAATTGGAAAGAGCAGAAATGATCTTGACCATGTCTCCGAAGAGGTGGGGAGGCTGTAGGTGCCTTCTGAGAGGCTCCACTCTTGCTGGCATGGGAAGCCTGCTGCTCTCCCTGGGTGGTTCTCTAATTCCTGCTGCATTTGTTACCATCTATTGTCAGTAGTTAGGTCTTGATCTGGTAACCTTGGGTGAGAGAGCTTTTTAACTTCAGCTGCTGGAATGTGTACCTAATGCTGAAATTCTGCTTCTTCCCTGTAGGTGTTTCTTCTCTCCTGTGAAGAACTTGCTCCCTCGTAGGAAAGAGGATCATGGTGTAGAGCCCTGCTATCCACAGGGAGTGGAAGGACAGACAGGGAATGAGCTGGAGGGAGCAGACTGACCAGACAGGAGTATTCTAGTGGTAATTCACTTCTGAACTAGTAGGGAAGGAAAGGAGTGATTGGACCTAAGGGTCTTTAGTATTCAGATAGTGCTGTATTTATTACAGAGAAATAAAAGAATTTATTTGGACCTATCACTTGTGCATGTTTTTTATTTAATTCTTAAGCTAAAATTAGGCTACCAAAACGTTGACAGCATCAGCTACTTAAAGGACAAGGCACAAGTGTGTATTTCCTGCAAGCAGGGGGTGCAGCCTAGCAAGGAGTGTGCCTGCATGACTTGACAGAAGGAGATGCAGACATTGGCTGCCCTCCAGGCAGAAGAGAGGCTGGAGAGAGGTAAGCTAACATGTGTCCCACACTATTTTCAGTAACAAATTACTTTTCTATAGATATCCTCTTCCTGAATATCTGCCCTGACCTCAGAGCTAAGGGAGTGTGACCTGTCTGGCTGTGGGGCTCGGATACAGTTGGCTGATCTGACTTGACAGCTTTAGCAGGTTATGCAATGTTCTCAAGGTCACTGGCATAGGGTGAAGTCTGGAGCTGCTTTCCTTGTACAGTCACCTTGGCAGGACAGCCTCGTGATTGTTGCCCATGGCCTGGCCTCCAGCAGGACACTCTGTTCCTCATGCTGGCGTAAAAGGGAATTTTGAGGCTGCAGCTGGAGTTCTGGTGGCACAGCAGCGAAACAGGACAGTTTCAGATGCTTAACTGATGCATTTTCATGACAGGATGAGTCTTTCAACCTTTTGATCTCTGACTGTTGATTAAAGGACAAGTTCTCAGCCCCTCGCTGGGATCTGTGAGGAAATTCAAGTCTAGATGGTAAATGCTGGCAGCAGATGCTGTTAGCAGTTACTGGAGGCTGGTGTTGAAAGTCCTGCCCCTTCTAAATGTCACAATCTTAAGCTCTTGGTAGAGATGTCCTGAGCTGTGCCTGGTCTTATTAGGGGTATCTTGTGTTCTGAGAGACAGCCAAGGGAAAAAGCAAATGCCAGAGATGAATAGCCCATGTACTGAGCTGTCCTGTGTGAGCAGGGAGCAACCACTCCAAAGCTGTTTAATTCCCTTTAAGAAATAAGTATATTAGACTGTTGGTGTGCTGCTCTGGGTGGAGCGGCTGTTGAGGAGAACCAACAGCAGCACCTGCAGCAGGTGTGTTCTGCCTTTGGCCCATCTTGGCAAAGTGCTGCTTCTGCAGTTGTGGGGAGTGGCTGTCTCTGGAGCAACTTTTCCTGGTGACTGCAGGGGACAGTCCCTGCAGGGCCACTCCAGAGTGGTGATGCTGTGGGGAGCAGACCCATCCAGTGATATGAGTGCAGATGGGTGGAAGGGAGGGGCAGGTTCTTGTTCCTGGGAAGCGCAGGCCATGCCATGGGAACGTGAGACCCCTGGAAGCAGGAGGGATGGTGCTTGTGCCTGTGGTGCTGGGTTTGCCTGGGTGCAGTTTGGGGGGTTGGGAGTGTGGAGCTCTGGGAGCAGCAGGAAGAGGGGCTCAGTAGCAGGGGACTCTTGCTGTGCTGGGAATATACCTGGGTGGGTGTTTGGGCCCTGGTGGTGGCTGTGTGACCGCTAAATGGGGCTGTTCCTCATTTACAGAAGTTCCTGAGCTTCAAGCACCTCTTGCTCTGGAAGGTGGTTCTGTTCCTGGCTCAGGTGCTGGTGCGAGGCTGAGCCCCCCTCTGCAAGGAGCCCTTCTTCTTCCTCTGCTCTGCTCTCCGAGTCTTTCCCAAGAGCTGCTGCAACTGATCTGTGGAGTGACCAAGCCCTTCCAGAGCTGTTTTCCTGCTGTGTTGGTCAGGTGCCCATTAAATGTTGAGTAAGGCACTGCCAACCTGTGACACGACAGCCTGGGAGAGACACTTGAGGGTTTCCCAATTCCTCCTAATGTCCTTCCCTCCCTGTTAGTTCCAAGGAGATGACTCTCCTTGCCAAGGGGACAGGCTGGGTGGGCCTCTGCCAGGTGTGGGGTGGGAGGGCAGCAGGTCCCTGCTGTCCCTCTTAACTTGGAGAGGTCCTGCACACCAGCCCTGCTTGTCCCTTCCCTTGGGGCCACAAGCAGCCCTGAAGGAGCACAGTGGGATCAGAGGACAGTCCCACAGGTGCTTTACAAGGGCTGAGGGGGGAACAGGAGTCAAGCCTGCACCCATGACTCCTCTGTGGAGATGAGGTGGGTGCCTGTCTTACCTGGTAGGTCAGGATAGTGTTTCCCCAGGTCCTCTAGCAAGGATTCATAGCAGTTGGCTTCAGTTTTCTTCTCCTGCCAGCAGAATGGGAGAAATGGATTAGTCTCTCTCCTGGCTGCAAACTGAAGGCTTGTAACTGGGGTGGGTGATTCTGCCCAGGGAAGGTTCCGCCTCTCCTGGAGCAGCCCCTGGACCAAGGCTCAGCTCTAGCTCTTCATCTGAGCTGACTTCTGCCTCCTTGGAGATTCTGAGCTTTGTCCAAGTGACTGCAGAGCAGAGCCCCTCTCCAAACCCCCCCAGAGCAGAGCCTTCCTGGCCCAGAACTGAGCTGTCCTGCCTGGACAAGAAACTCACGGACAACTCTGATGAGGATGTAGCACTGCCTTCCCTGCAGGTATTTACTGGCGTATTCAGATGCAGGATCTTCAGCTTTGCTCAGGTTCATCAGGGTGCCCTTTTCATCCACAAGATCGATGCAGTCTGGAGGGAGAGATGTGGTAAAGAAGCCCAGGGTGCCCCTGTGTGGCCAACATGAGCTTGTGGGGTTTAGAGGTATTTTCCATGGCAAGTTACACTTGGAACAGAATGTGTTGAGATCTGGGGAGCAGGAGGTTTGCTGTCCCTTCCCATGTTTTGGGGTGTTCTGTAACTCCCATGTGACCTGTTTGTTACCCTCTGCTGTTTCTCTGTGGGTGAGTGGCAGTCCCTCAGTGACCACTGCCTCGAGCACTTGTACCTTCAGGCCTGCACTGACACTTCTTCAGGTGACCTGTGAGGGTCCGGATGCAGCAGAGCAGGTTCACTATCTCTTGGCAGTCAGCTGCAGACAGGGAATGAGACCTGAGATAGGAGCGTGGTTACCCCCAAACCCACATGGGCATGGCAGGAGGCACAGCAGGTGGCTGAGAGGTGCCCACTGTGGCCAGCAAAGGCAGGATCCCCAGGTGGCAGCAGAAGGGCTTTGAGCAGCTGCATTACAGCCACGGCTGCTGGTAGTGGATGCTGAGAGGGGAGAAGATGAGAGTTTTGATTTGGGGAAAATGGTTCTGATTGATGAAGTGTCTCTGTCCTTCAACTTTGTTTCATCAAGCATGAGTAGGAAAAAGCAGTGAGCCCTGGTCCTTGCCAGTCCCTTTCTAAAAGTCACAAGGGGAAGGAGCTGGAAATTGTGGCTGAGTCACCTGAGGATATTTTGGCCATGAACTCTGACTGAGTTTGTCCCAATTGAGAAATCCCCCAGGGCTGGCACACGTCAGCAGTCAGAGCTGGGGATCCAATTCAAATAGCAGAGGGAGCAAAGGCTTAGGACCGTGTGTGCCTGATGGCTTCAGCCACGAGTGTCTGGGCTCAGGCCAAGGCTCACTGCCAGCTGGGTGAGGTCAGGAGAGGGGCTGCTCATTTCTTCCCACAGATACCTGCTCTCTGACACTAAGCCAGGATTTGAGTCAGGGAACCCTTCCCACACAGCCTGGAACGGAGGAGCTCTGCTGGCAGCTGGCACTTCTGCACTGTGGCTCTTCTAGTTTTGTCCAGATAAGCCGGGCCCCCCTCCGGTGATTTCCCAGAGCCGCCGGGCTGGGAACTCATCCCCACCTCCACCCTCCCTCCCCGTGATTAACTCAGCTCTGCCAGAGTGGTTTTCCTCCATGATTCAGAGTGTATGGGTAATAGATCTCCCCTTTTTAAAGCAGGTGAGGTGCAGGATGCTGCTGTGCCCTGGCAGAGCTCTCCTGCCTGTTCCCTGCGCACTGGGCACTGCTGTGCACCAGGTGCTGTGCCCCTCCCTGCCCCGTGGGGGTGACGAGGGTGGCCCAGGTGCCCGGCTGGCCGCAGGGCTGAGGCAGGGCCGGGCCTTTCCCCACCTACCTCCGAATCTCACTTCAGCGAACATGGTGCTGCTGTGCCCCTGGCAGGGCTGTGGGAGCCGCGCTCCCTTCCTGCAGGCGGCGGTGGAGCTGCTGGAGAGCCCGGGAGACACTCGGGCTCTGTTTCCACGGACGCTGTTGTGGTTTCGGTTGCCAGATTGCGCAGCAACAGTGAACGGCCCCTGCAGATACTCGAGCCTCCTGCGGGGTGGCAGAGCGGGGGTAGAGCAGGAGCTGAGCTATGCAGCAGCCTGTTGGGAACGCTCTGCCTGCTCCATGTAGTCCCAGCTGCTCTGAATTTCAGATTTTTTGTAGTCTCGTGTTTTCTGCAGATCATCTGAGCTGTGGTGGTGCCACCTCTGCCCTCCCTGCTCCTAACTGAGCTCAGCACTGCTGCAAGGCAGCCTGGCCTCCTCTGTGACATGACTGGAGACCACTGGAAAAATCTCCCTGAGGCCCCTGCCTGTGCTGGTCCTGCTCTGGAGCAGGAGGCAGTGGGGTTTTGCAGCCCCATGATGGATGTGGTCATGTGCCAGCTGCATCTTCTGTTTGGTGCCCAAATGTTGCTGTGCAAGTGTTCCTGCAGTCAGGGCCCTGCAGCATCAACCCTTTTCCTGTGGAAAGCATGGATGAAATCATGTCCCTGGGTTGCTCAGCAGATGGGGAGGGCCTGAATGGTGGAAACCAGTAACCACACTGATGTGCTGCCTTACCCAGTGCTCACTGCTCTGAGGACAAATTCCCTTTCTCTGGAATGCCCCTCTTTGCATGAGGAGGTGATTTTCCTCTGTCCTGTTGGGTTTCATTTCACAGCCGGTCTAATCCATGGCCTTGACCTGCTCAGAGCTTGAGACAAGGTGTGTGACACTCCTCACCTAGGACACATGCAGGGACACTTGTGTTCATCTTGCCACCACTTTGCAGAGTTTGGGGAGTGCTGGTGGGCAACAACTGGAGCTGCATCTGCAATGTGCTCGTGGCTGCCAGAGCTCAGGGGCCTGGCTGTGTGAAACACAGACTGCTGGTACCTGCAGGGGCAAAATTCCACAAGGCCAGAAGACACCACAAAAACCAGAAGACATCTGGCCTTGGATGGGCTTTGGAGCTGGTCTCATGCATGACTTTGCTGTTGCTGGCTGTAATAAATCTGGTAGAGCAGGTTTGCCCAGATGGGCTCAGATGTGACACAGCCAGGCTCTGCTGCATGTGCCAGGACTGCTGTGTGTCACCACATGTCCCTGGCAGGGGAACAATAGCCCTTGCTGCCCTCCTGTCCAGCTGTGCCAGCAGCTGTGGGGCCCTGTCAGGTCTAACCAGCCCCTTGCTGCTGCAGGTGGGGGGCCATGCTCAGTTATAGCTGCTCTGAGTGACCCTGAATGCAGAAGAGAGATGAACCCTGCAGGGTGGCCCAGCAGAGCAAGAGTCCAGCTTCTTGCACCACATCCTTGGGTGATGGTGGTGTTTCCATCTCAGGACCTGCCGGTGCCAGAGGCATAGGGCTGGGTGTTCTGATGAGGTAGGGCTCTGCCTCAGAGCTCCATTTTCCCTCAAAACCAGAGCACACATGGGGCAGGCATGTCAGGACCCTCCTGCAAACATCCTTGGCTTGGAGGCTCTGGGTGCTGCAGAGGGAGGGAGTGGCTATCCCTGGATGGGGGTGAGGTGGCACTGGCAGGAGCTGGGCCTGCCTGTGGAGGGCAGGAGGCACCACCAGCTCTGGCACATGAGAAGTGCTTGCTGACCACACTGCTGAGAAGTACATCCTGGGCTGGTGGCCATGTGACAGTGTCCCTGGCCCTGTGACAGGTGTCACAGACAGGAGGGGCTTCACGCCCGCTGAGCTGGTGGCTGTTGGCTGTAACGGTCTGCTGTCCTTCCGCATGCTGTCCTTCCTTCCGCACCAGGCACCAGCTGTGCTGCAGCCGCCTCTGCCCCGGCCCCCTGGGGACCTCCTGCCCGGTGACCTCAGCAGTCACCTACCATGGCTGCTGCTCCTGAGGTGGCCCTGGTGAAGAGGCAGCACCCAGCCCCTGCTGCAAGTTATGCTGAGACCCTGCCAAGTCATTCCTGTCACAGTGATGGAGCTGCATGAAGGGAACAGCAACTTTCCTTATGCTGTCTGTGATGAGACAGCTGCCTCCCATCTTCCATTCTCCCTGGTAGCCCCCACCCTGCTGTCTCCCCAGGGCATCATTGGCATGGTGTGGCTCAGGCTCCTGGCCTCCTGCATGCCTGGCAGCACGGGGCCTGACTGTGAGACCCAGGAAAACCTCTCTGCTGCTCCCAACAGTGAAGAGAGATGGTCAGTGATGCCACCCCAGGGCACAGGGTGGTGGGGTGGGCTGTGGGTGCATTGGTGCAGCTGAAGGAAATGGGCTGGGGTGAAGGTAGGTGCTGGGCAATGCTCAGCTCTCAGCTCCAACCTGAAGCCCAGCTGCAGCAGAGCAAGCAGCCCCAGGGAGCCGAGTCCCTGAGCCCCCTGTGTCATTTACATACATCCCCCTGGTGCCACAGCACAGCACCCTGGGTTTGTGCAGCACCCCAGACCTGCTCTGAAACAGCCTCCCTTCCCCTGCCTCCTGCCATGGCCCTGGGCTTCATGGTGCTGCTCCTGCTGGGGACAATGGGCACAGGTAAGAGTGCTGTGGCCGAGTCAGCTCTGCCTGGGGGGCACTGCAGGGAGGGTGGGCAGGCCTGGGCGGTCTGAGGGGAGGTTGGTTTGAGCAGGGATTTTTGCTCCGGGGCTGTGTGGTATGATGAGCAGGATGGTGGCTGGGTAATGGCGTTGAGGGACATATTGAGGCTGAGGGTGATAGGGGACATGGCTCAATCCATCAGTAACAGCACCCTTGGTGCGTGCAGCTTCTAGGGCCCAGCCCGTGCTGACCCAGCCGCAGTCCATGTTCGTGCTGCCCGGGCAGACGGCTCGGCTGTCCTGCACCCTGAGCCCCCAGTACAACATCAGCCAGTTCGGCATCTCCTGGTTCCAACAGCGCCCGGGGCACTCCCTCAGGTACCTGCTCTATTACAACTCTGAGCAAGACAAGCACAAGGCTGCCGAGACTCCCGACCGCTTCTTGGCCATCAAAGACCTGCCCAGCAACACCTGCATCCTCATCATCGCATCCGCCTGCCCGGACGACAACGGCACCTACTACTGCTCCCTGTTACCTGCCTTGGAATGGTTCTAGACACTGGCAACTAAAGCTTTCTGTGCTTTCCTTGGCGACCCTGACGTGCTTTCAGCAGGGACAGCAGCAGCTCTGGGAGGGATGGGACAAATCCACCTTGCACGCTTGGGCAGGCCCAGCAGCGCTGCCTCGTGCCGGGAACTGCCAGGGAGCTCCTCTTTGTCCCCAGGTGTCCCCCGTGGGGCATCAGACAGCCGGGCACGGCCGGAGAGCGGCCAGGGCCTCCTGCTGCAGCGGGACCATGGAGGGCTCGGCTGCGGCCGGGCTCTGCTGGGCTCCTCCAGCACCTGGCACAAGGCGGCCTCGACCTGCCTGGGGCTTCCGCAGAGTTTGCTCACCCGTAATAAAGGCTAATGCTTACCCCGCGGCTCGTGTGGTGGGTACCGGGGCTGGGACGGGCTGTGGCCCTTGGGGTCTCTGGTGCCGGGCGGAGCCCTCACGCACCCCCTGTGCGGCTGTGCGGCTCCGGGGGGGACAGGGACACGCTGAGCCAGGTGCGGTGCTGTGCGGGGAGCTCCCACCCGGCACGATGAAGGATCCCCCTCAGGACTCCGAGCTAAGTGGCGGCATGGCCGCACTGAGCATGCTCAGCGCAGCGGGCGCTAGGGCCTAACGGCAGGCGCTGAGGTCACGTGAGGGGCGGCCGGCGCTGCCATTGGCTGACGGGAAGACAAAACCAGCCGCACCACTTCCGGGTTACCTCAGTGCGCACCAGGGCCCCGCGGCGATCGGATCGCCCTGCCCTGCTCCTGTGCTCAGCGTGAGCGGAAAAGCCACGCTATGAAAAGCCAGTGTCCACAAAGGAGACAGAGGAGTCCTGCAACTTTATTCGAATAAAGGGAGATAGTCCACTACGCCATACCCCCGCAGGGTCTCTCTCGAGGTTTCTGAAGACGCAGCCTCCTTTTACCCTGAACTCCCAGCTGCACGTTGCCCTCTTCCTTTCCCCATTGGCTGACGTACAGTCGCAGGAGCTGGGGACTGGATTGTGTAAAGCAAACATAGGATAATGAATTCCTGTCTTCACGTAACTGAGTCCTGTTCATTATATTTGTCAAAGGTGAAGATCAGCTTGAATTTGGTGTAAGGGCTAAAAGAAGCTGCTGTTTGCTTCCTGAGATGCAGATGTAAAACATTTCAGGTCTGGGAGAGATGCTGTAGAAAGCTCAGCTCCACTCTTTCGCCTCCTGCACAACCAGGAGTGAAGAACATTTGAAATACCGAGGCCTGAGCAAGTTCAAGCAAACAAATCTTCCCTGCTCCCTGTCAGCAAGTGGACAGCAGAGAGCTGCTCACAAAATCGGACTCCTCTTTGAGGAAACTGCTGCAGAGTAAACAAGGAAAGTGTTTAGAGACAATAAACATCCCATCCTAGGCAGATCCCTGCTCTTCTCTTGTGCTAGGAGACTTTGGCAGAAGAATAACTCCACTGGAGTTCTGAATGGTTTAAACTCACTAAGAGGAACATAAGTACTATAGTGACAAATCCCAATACAATTCCTTCAGACTAAGGAGGCAAAAAACCCCTACCAACTTTAGTCAGGATCTAAAACAGCCCTTCGAGCTGACACAGCAAAGCAGAGACTGAAAGGCATCCACAACTAGCTATGCAAAGCATCGATATTTTCAGCCAGTGACCCATATAAAATGAATAAATAATTCATAATTACACATGTAGTGTACACTGTGCATGTCAAGAAGGGCTCCACAGAGAGAAGCACAGCAGGCACGCTTTGCTCTCTGAAAGGGAAAGTCCTCCAGTTACTCCTGTCACTCTGGAAAGTCTCTGGACTGCAGAGACACAACTGAACCTCCACTTACAGCTGCAAAGCTACATTAGATATTTTTCCCATGATGTTCTATAGCCTAGATTGACTCCATGACTCCTGAAATTTAGAGGAAGTATTCAAAAAACGCACTGGCACCGTAGCACAGTACCAGCATCCCAAAGCAGCTGCATAATAAATTGAAGAAAGCAAGATTCAGTCCTGAAGAACTTAAGTTCCTTACTTCCTCTGTTCACCTCTGGGTTTGCCCCCACATACAGGACAAGCTTTTTACACTGAGGCTTTCATGAAGCAACAGCTGTTGTCTTGTTCCTTAGGATTCCAGTCTCCAGTTCCTTCCTTTTGTTGCTCAGAGCCTGCAGCTCTCACACAGGCAGGAGCTCTGGTGGGTACTCGCCGTAGCAGTATTTGGCAATTGGGTCTCTGTAGGTGTTCTCATGCTGCACACTCTGCCAGGAAGAGGAGGAGAAACTTTAACAATACACACACAGTGAAACAAGGCATCCCTTCACTGAAGGACAAAACCCACAGCGTCTATGCACAGGCAAAAAAAAAATCCCAAATTCTTCTACACATCAGAGCAGCTTTGGAGTCAAACAGCTCTGCACTGCCAATATGCAAGAGCCAGTTGTATTACAGCACTGCAGCGTTGAACCAGAACCTCCTTTTGAGGTGGGAACAGATTCAATAATAAAAAATATTAGACATGTTTAGGCAGTATCATCAAATGTTCTAAGCAAGCAGAGCACTATAAAGTGGCTACTTGAGATGTGTGCCTTTTTCTTGAAAAAAGGTGGAGTTCAGATTTTATGGGTAAAAAATCCCAGTAACTGTGGAGACATTTGGAACTCCATCCTTTGTTTGCAGTCCATCCCTATTGCTACACGAAATACTGAAGCTGCAGCACATGGCCAGCAGCACTTTCTAAGAGGGCCAATGCTTGCTTAGACCAAAACTTCCAATAAAATTACATGGGTAACAGAAGCTCCCCTCTGTCCTCAATTAAAAATTTACAACATAGTTTTTGAGTTACTATGCAAATGATTGTCAGCATATGAGAAGTCTCCAACTGTACCATCAAATAAAGGGCATTCTGAGGCTACTGGGAACAGCTCTCACTGTTTTCATCCTAATGAGATCTTCACTGGCCACGGAACCCAGTCTCTTTTTAGGTAAGCCCCTCTTTTCTAAGGAGCATGTGCAGCTCCTCCTGCTCTAAATACGTGCTTTGCCTTCAGACTGGCTCTCAGCCACAGCTTCAACTTTTATGAAAATACAAATGTGACACAGCAGCCATTCACAGGATTGAGCCCCATTTTCCCAGGGCACTTCTTTGGGCCCTGGACACGTGCTTGTGCCTCACCTGTGATGAAGTCCTACATTTGGCCAGACACAGCTCGAAGTGATCTTCCACTGCCATGAAGAGGTTCTGGAAAGCAATCGCTGCCCGGTTCAAGAACCGCTCCAGGAGGTGTTGCTAAAGTGGTCAGCAAAGAGAAGGCAAAACCCAGAAACTTCAGCAAGGAGAAATCAAAGTCTACACAGCTCAGGTATCAGAGAAATAGCAAGCAACTCCACTCAGGGTTTCTAGCAAGCACTGAAAGGCTAATGACTCAGAACCTCAGCAGCAGGACAAGAATCTAACAGAAGCTCACAGAATACTGGGAAATGCCAACTACAAAACTAACACTGGCTGGAGTAACTCTTCTGCAATCATTTCCCTTCAGCAAATGCAACTCCCCTGAAGCTGACACACTTTGCAAGGCTCCCAGTATTTCCTCCCAAAAGTGGGAAGGATGAATTTTGTTAAAGCTTTCTTTATAGCTTGCCATATGGTCCTTGAAGGCTTTCCTCATCCTTCCAAGAGAAGGAACTGTCCCTCTAAGGAAGAAGCTCCTCACAAAGAAGCTCTTTTAGCCACAGAGGAACCTGAGAACACTTGGGAAGCAGGAGAGAGTCCATCACCTTGCTGGGCTGCAGGCAGCAGGACACACAGAACTCATAGATGCTGCAGCAGCCGTTGGGCAGGCAGCTGTCACAGCTGTACAGCTTCGTGCTGGCCACGTTCACATTGCAGCAGCCGTTCACCAGCAGGTCCTTCCTCTCACAGATGTAGCCTGAAAAACAACAACCAGAGTTACAACTGGCAAGGCACACTCCTTTTGTACGTTCTACCAAAACCTGCAGTAAGAATCACATCCCTTCAGAGCAGGTTTGTTTATTATTTAGCAGATTATGATCCCCCTCAGTAGCCATTCTTGAAATGGAGAGCAGCATTTAGGATAGCCTGGTGTAATCTGCACAACTGTTATATCCTACTCTAATATGTGCTGTATATTCACTATGAGTATTTACATGCAGAATATTTAAGTTCTAACTTTTTTTGGGGCATAGTTCCTTGTTGTGAAAAAGGGGAAAGGGATTGGCACTGATTGTATCGGAAAAAAAATATGACACATGTTTTTTCAACGTGTCTCTGTCTAGATAATTCTCTTACAGTTCAGTATGAAGAGACTGAGATTTAGCCATGCAGGATAGCTGTAATATTTACTGCTGAGTGGAATCCTTAATAGTATAGAAATGTGGTGTACAGCCTTATGGAAACTGTACTACCACAGTGTTAGATCTATAACTTTTAGAGATCTTATGAACTGGCACTAAGCCTAAGTCAGGCAGTGCCAAATTTAACACTGACACAAATCACAGAAGGTGTAGAGGGTTTTCCACAGCCTTGATTTGTGGTCAAGAAAGATCCAGGGTCTAAGCAACCAGCACAGTGCAGGGCAGGAAAGAGTCTTTAACTTCTACCACTTAAAACAAGCAGTTAATAACCTTGGGTTTACAAGGGTCAGAGGAGCTTGTTAACTGCGACTGAGCACTAATTACACCAGGCCTGAGCTCCCTGCATACAAGGCCAAGGTTTCCTCAATTACTCTCCCTGACAGTAGGAGCACACTGCAGGGAGACACAAAGAGCTCTGCAAGCAACCACAGTAAACTGAGCAGGACTCAACATTTGGGTTCTGTGTGATGTTCACTGGAATTCTTTGACTTTAAGGTGGTCACAGTCACACTCACACAACCCTAGGCCTGAACTGAGCCCACTGGGCCCGAGTCTGGTGTGCACAGAGCCAAAACAGCAGTGTCTGCAGCCACAGGGAAACTCAGCCAGCCAGAGGAGAAGAGGCCAAGGGCCGAGTAAAAACACCTTAATAAAGAGCAGCTGTTACATGGAAGTGCCATCAGCAGTCAGACAGGCAAAGCAGCACTCAGCACTGCCATATGCAGAATAAATTCAACTAAATATCAACTATACCCAGTTCATCTGTAATGAGGAGCTTCCCCTGCACAGAGTTCCTGCACTGGTTGCTCAGCTGGCTGCTGTTCCCTGAGCTGAACTTCACCTTCCACATGATGGGCTGCTCATGCTCCTGCACTTGGAGGAGATTCCGATCTCTCACCATCCTCTCCTCCTGCAAGGAAAAACAGGAATGCAACAAAACATACAAGTTCCTTCTGCCACCTCAATCCACGTGCTTTTCCCAGGACTGAAGATACCTGGTACTTGTAAACTCCACAGCACAGGAAACTCCAGCATTGATGGTGCAAGCAATTTACTACTTGTAGTGGCTTGTGTTGTGTATGCTATACACAACAGGAAGATCCACAGTCCAGTTGAAGTGACGATATTGAAGTTCACCAAGGATCAGCTAACTTAGCTGAATTCGGTTACTACAACCACAAAAGTTGTATACATTACATGTGTTCTCTTTCATGAGCCCTTTGCCAGTGGAACTACCACTCCCAAGAGCTACAACTACCAAACCCATTGGAGATTTTCTTTTCCCAGTTTTGGTTCAAACCGCTATTGCTGTCAAACACAGCACCAAGCACTCCTATTTCAAATTCTTGCGTCTATTAACAATTTATAACGTCATTCTTACGGCAGCATAACCCTGGAGTTCGGTGACAACACCTGAAGAACAAAAGTCACCGTGGGATAAGGGGTGTTTTAACCCACGCCGCGGTGTGTCGGGGCCGCGGCCGGGGCTGGGGCCGGGATCGGGGTCGGGGTCGGCACTGACCTGCTTGAAGGTGCTGGTGATGAAGTAAACGAGCGAGAGCCCGAAGACGACGCCGAGGACCCATCGCTTCCTGAGCAGGCGCCGCCAGAGCACGGCCCCGCAGGGCAGCATGGCCCGGCGGGGGCTCAGCCCGGCGGGGCCAGGGGCAGCTCGGGCGGAGGCAGCGCGNATATGAATATATGTATTTATATGTATAAAACCGTATTAATAGATATGTCTGTATATATATGTATATAATATATATATGTGTATGTATAGAACTGTTTTTATATATGTGTGTGTATCTATATATATGTATCTATATATGTATATCGTGTATATATGTGTGTATGCATATATATAGATGTATACATATTTATATGTATAGAACCATATTAATAGATAAGTGTGTATATATATGTATTTATATATATGTGTGTGTACCTATGTATATTTATCTATATATGTATATCATGTATATATGTGTGTATGTGTATATATATAGATATATATGTATTTATATGTATAGAACCATATTAATAGATATGTGGGTATATATATGTATATACATATATGTATACCTATAAATATATATGTATATATGTGTATATGTACAGGGGTGTGTTAATAGATGTGTATATAGGTATACATTAGTAGATCTATACCTATACATCTATGTGTATATAGATATGTGTATATATGTGTACACATACATATGTACCCATGTATAGGTATAGATGTATATATAAAAAATATATGATGATATATGTGTGTGATATATGCTGTGATACATGTGCACATATATATAAATACATTCATGTCTGTATGTATTTATTACAGACACACACATATATGTGTGTGTGTAATAAAGGTGGGTGTCTGGTCACAAGGAAGGCAGAGCACAGCTCTGGGAGTGCTCCCAGGCAGTGCCTGTGTGGGGAGCAGGGCTGCAGGTGCCAATCCCAGAGGAAAACAGCCTGGCTGGGTCATGCACCGACAGTTCCTGCACCTCTCTGCCTTTCCCAGGGAGATGCAGAGGTGAAGCTCTTTGTGCTGTGCTGAAAATGACTCTGTGTGTGCTTCCTCCAGGTGGGCCTTGTGAGCACTGGGGCCAGGTGCTTGAAGGACCTGTGATGAGTTTGAAATCTGGACTGTCTTGGACTGTGTGAAGTGCTCTATCTGTGGATGTCTGCACGCCCTTGGGCCTCCCTCTCTCCCAGTGTGGCACCTTTCACCTCTGGATAAAGCTGTTGGTCAGGTACTATTCTTGTAGACAGCTGGAAAACCTTCCCAGACCCATTGTGCTTTTACACATTTATTATCATGTGGTACAAAATGTTATAAATAATGTTATAACTCTTTATATTCAAGAGTATTTAGATTTTAGTCTTTAAATTTTATTAGGTAGCTATTGTTCTCTGGGACCATTGTCCAGACTTTGCAAATGGCATTTCTGTGGATTAAAATGAATGAGTTGCTTGTTTAAAGGAATGTTGCCATGACTTAATTTTATTTTTTTTTCATTAAAAACCTTTACACATTTCCTTTCTCTTCCTCCCTCTCAGTTTTGCTTTGCCAAGCAAGTTCCTGCAGAAGAGGAAGAGGGGATTTCATTTCCCAGGAGGCTGTTGAGTCATACATCACATCAAGAGCCACTGTTTGATGTCCCCATGTTCCTTACCAGGAGATGCCACCCCTCAGCTGCACATTCCTGGTGACTGCCACGTCCTGCAGGAGGGAACCTGACTGATTCCTGCCCAGCCTGGACACCTGTGTGCCCCCATTTGCCATTCAAAGGTGTCTCTTTGCAAGTGTGCTGAGAAACAAATGGGAGCTCGAGGTGCTCTGTCACAGAAGCAGATGATTCCTGCCAGCCATGTCCCCAGCTGAGCAGGTCCCACAGCCCTGTGTCCCCAGGGCCTGTGCCAGTAGCCACTCTGGGATTTGCTGAGCCACAGGGTTCATGTTGAGCGTGTTGTGCTTTAAGGTTTTGAGGAAAATGCAGAGGCGGCACAGCAGCAACACTGACAGCATGCCTCCTGAAAGGTAAATCCTTCCCCTTCCTCTTTGCTCCGTGTTCCTCTCCCAAGAGGAGTGCCCTGATTTAAGTGCAGGGCATGTTTTAGAAGATGAAAGCTCAGAATTGAGTAAGATGTCAAATTCCTGTGCGTGTGGTGTGGCCAGGCTTGAGTCTGGGGACTCTAGAGCCAGGTTTGCTTTCCTCCTTCCTGTCAGTTACTGATTGCTGCCAACCACGATGATCCAGGATGGCACAGCTGGCAGACAGCTGGCTCAGCATGGGCAGGATGTGGGGAGCTCTGGAGGAGGGATTGGATCCATGGCCCAGCCCTGTGGGGAACCTGAGCACTGTCAGTGTGCAAGGATTAACTGGTACGAACAGGAACCATTCACACTTCTCTTATTGAAGTGCTTAAAAAGTCTGCTGGTCTGAAGCTCCCAACTACTCTGACTTAGTGTTTTTATAAAGAGTTTGGGTGACCCTTTACATCTTCCCAGAGTCTGTATCTATCTTCATGTATGTGAGTATTTAAAAGTAGAATAATTTGTTTCTGTAATTACAACAGCAGCAAGGGAGCCTTGCCACTGTTGTTGTTCTGGTACTAAATATTCCCTGGTGCTTTCCCAGAGTTCGAGCATGACTTTTTTTTTTCCTAAAGAAGAAACTGATCTAATTACTCCAAGGCAAAGATGGAACTAAAGAATTTCATTTCTCTGTTTGAGCTGAGATTGTAAGTGAAGGATCATAAGTAAATATTCTATTTTCTATAGTAGTTTTGCAATTAGAGTTGAAGCCTTATGTCATGGCCATTGCTAGATGGTACCATTTAATTTCAGAGGGAAAGAAAGCCGTCTTCAGTTTTGTTCTGCATGATGCTTCTGATTTTTAACAGGGTAAATACACATTGTCAGGAGCAGAGGCTGAAGTTTTTCTAACTGTAGAAGGAAATGCTGTTGCCACTTCTGTTAACTTCAGCAGCCTCACAGCTTCAACAAACAAACCTTGTTTGTTTTTAAATATGTCCCAGATTAATTCCTTCCTGACATGAAAGTCATGTATCCTGGTAGTATTATTTCAAACAATAGTTGTGTCTTTATTTGTAACTCTGGGTTCCACCCAGTCTCTTTGTTACATTCCCAGCCCTAAGTTGTGTATACACCCCTGAATTGTAGTGTTAGGTGTGAATTTAAAGACTTGCTTGATGAATATTTTGGATTAGAAAGAGGTGTGCAATGTCTTGTTACTTGATTCCTTGCTGGAGCCTGTGGAGATGCAGTGGGAGTGGGGTGAAGAGCCTTCTTAGGAGTTTATTTAGTGGGAAGGTTTGCCCAGAGAGGTTTGAGGCTGTCCCCAGAGGGAGGTGAAAGGCAGAGCTCTGTGCACTGGGAGTGCCTGGGGGGGCTTTGGAACCCACAGGGGAGGGAGGGTTGAGGGCCCTGTGAATGCTTTCTCAACTTGTGACCGCTGTTCCTAAAATTAGAGATCTCCCAGGGTTAAAATCAGGAGAGACCAAAGCTCTGCAACCTGCCTTATTTGTGGGCCTTGCCTCTTGCTGAGGTTTATTTATTGTTTACTCTCCTTTTGCAGCTTAGAGAAGTGTTTGCTGTCTGTCAGGCATTTACTGCCTGGTGATCATTCTGCTTGTTACCTGCATTGTTCCCTCCCATCTAAACTTCCTTTGTATTGACTTCTAGTGAAGAAAACCTATTGTCTTTTGCTGTTAGGATGAAGATATTTATGCTTTCTTTTTGGAATCTGGCTGTGTTCCAACACACTTAGGAAAGAATCAGTGCCTGAACCATTTCTGTCCAGTGCCCAGTAATTTGGGTGCATCCATGTCCAATTTGCCAAAAATATATATTAAAAAAATATTTAATCTGGACCCATGAGCACATCCTTCACTTTTGTGTCAGGTCAGGGACACACAAGCAGCTCTCAACACTTCCCCTGGTGATTCTGTCTCTTGTTGGTGAAATTCATCAGTGGGCAAGTAGTGATTGTCCCTAAATAAAGACAGAAGACAGAGGATTTTGGGGATAGGTCATTGCTTTGAATTAGTTTAGTTAATTTGTTTGTATAGACTATGACTTGGCTTGGTGGTGCTGTGTCAAGTTCCATGAGGTTTTGTGTGTTTTTCTTTGTATACTCAAATCATTATAGAAGATACTGGATTTGGTATTGGACGTATTTCTTTGCTTTCTCCAAAAGTAAACAGGGTGTTTGGGAGCTTCATTCCTTGGGTGAATGAACCGATGCATTTTGGTCAGGTCTGGAGAGGTTCTGTGATCTTACCTGAGGAGTCTGGTTACTGGGATCTAGTTGTGCAGCTGTGACAGCAAATAGAGGGAAAAGCCTCTGTCATGTGGAGGCCTTGGTGTTCTGGAACTCTGGAATCACTGCAGTCAGGGCTGGGCTGAAAACACCACCAAGTTGTATGTGCTCATTTTTCTTTAACCACTTTAATCTGTGCCCACTGCAGGAACCGGAGCCAGACGGTGAGCTCTGAAACCAGCGTGGATGAGAGCGGGGTGTTCGAGAGCCTCAAGGCCGAGGCCTCCTCCCCTCAGCTGTTCTCGGGGCTGGCCGGGCTCCCCTCGGGCTCCCTCACGGCCGCGCCCTTCCAGTCGGGGCTGGTGCTGGGCTCGGCGGCCGGAGGGGGCGAAGTGTTCATCCAGATGCCGGCCCCGAGGGACGAGGGCCCCGGCCGGGCCGAGGGGGCCCCGTTCCACCACCGGCAGCCCTCGCACCACTTCCACCACGGGCACCACCGCGGCTCCTCGCTGCTGCACATGGCCGGGGCCGACCGGCACGGGCACGCCGAGGAGGGCGCCGAGGAACAGGCTGGAACTCCGGCCCCGGCCCTGTCCGAGCTCAAAGCTGTGGTTGGTTGGCTGCAGAAGGGACTGCCCTTCATCTTGATCCTCCTGGCTAAAGTTTGTTTCCAGCACAAGCTTGGTAAGCATTCATCAAGGCTTTTTGAATTGTGGTTAGAGGGTGGTTGGGAAGCTTTATCAGGCTGTGGTGTCTGATACATTTATCCGTGTGACAGTGTCCAGATGGAGTCTAGCATGAAGGGAACATACTCAAACCCATGTAATAAATTCACCCTACTTCCAGTCCAAGCTGTTTTCATCCAGGTCAGATCCATCTCTTTCCTGACCTGACCAGTTCTGTTCTTTTTCCTGATTCCTCCTTGACATCCCTGAGAGGCTGAGGGTGTTACCAAGGCTTCTCCCTCAGGGCTCTCTAGGAGAAATGGGGAGAGCTTTAGGGGTTCAGAGGGATGAGACTCTTGTCTTGCTGCCAGAGTAGTAGTTGTGCAACCAAGTGAAGCAGCAGCAGCAGCAGTTCCCCTGACAGAGCCTTTCCCTGCAGGAATTGCTGTGTGCATTGGCATGGCCAGCACCTTTGCCTACGCCAACTCCTCGCTCCGAGAGCAGGTGGCTCTGAAGGTGAGTTCATCGTTTTACCTTCTTATGTTCCCAGCAAACATCATTTTCCACGCACAAAATAGCATCTGTGTTGAACCTTTGATGGCAGTGTAGGGCTGAATGCGTTTATATGTGATCTGTCTTCTTATTCCTCTCTTTCTCCTCCTCCCCATGCATGCTCTCCCACAGTTTCTCTCCTGCTTTTTTGTGCAAGTGTGGCATAGTAAAACAAGGAGAGGACAGGTCAGGGATGTTGTGATCTGCATCTCCCTCTGCCTCTGGCTGGCAGTGCCTATTCCAGCACTTCCCTGCACCTTAGTTTCCTGTTATGTGCAGCAGAGATGCTGAAGCCTATTTGACTTGTTAAAGATGATATTTAGCTTATTAGCATTTAGATAGTGTTTGGAGATGTTCAGCTGAACAATTTTGTAGATGTGTTGCTTGCTAGTGTCTTTATAATTCTCTGTGGATAATATGCTTAGAATAAAAAGAAACCAGCAGATCATTTCAGGTCTTCTGATCTTCCGTGTCAGAACAGTTCAACAGCACTAAAAGCACAAGGCTAGAATTGCTTTTTTGTTAAAATTACATGGGTGGCACAAGTTTATGTTTGTACCTACCAGCAGCAGTGGGATCAGTGGGATCCAGCACTGAGTCAGCAGATAAATGGCACAACCCAGTAACAAATTGCTGTTGCCTTGTCCTCTGCACCTCTGTTTTTCCAGCAGTGTGCCCCTTAATCTGCCTGCTTTAAATCTCAGCCCTACAGTCCTGGCTGGTGAACAGCTACAGAGACCTCCTTCCTTAATAAATCAGCTCACAAGAAAAATGGTGGGTGTTTTCCTCTCAGGAATAAAATTTACTCCCCAAAATCACTAAGGGCCAAGACCCCGGACAGTATTTTCTGCCATCCAGCTTCTGTCTGTAACATTCCATGTGTTTTGAAATACAAAATTTCCACTTCTTTTGACCTTTAGATATTTCTTCAGTCAAAAATGCGTGTTCCAGAACCTCCATGCTTTAGGATAACACCCAGATGTGCTGCATGTAGTGGTGGGGTATATTTGATTTAGCTGAGCCATCCACTGAGTGACTTTGGATCTGTTTATAAAACACCCCTCTGATGAACTGTCACTCCAGCCAAGTGACAGCTCAGAATGCAGGACAATATGTGGAATGGGCTTTTTAAAATCTGCTTGTCATACTGCATTTTAAATACCGGGAGATTTTAGATGTCCCAAGAAAGATCCCAGCTTTGAAGATACATTCTGCAAGTAAGGCTGTCGTTTTCACCAGCTTACTTCAATTAATTTCTTCAAAGTTACTCCATTGGAAAGGTTCCCTGAGTGAGAGGCATTTCTGCTTGTGTTTATATTTCTTTACCTAGCAGACTACTTTCTGAGTCCTGTGTAAATAAACTAATTGCTGAACACTTTGTTACAGATTTGCATCCCCCGGGTTGGATTTTTCATCAGTTGAAGGCTCAGCTCAGGTCTTGAGATTTTGAGCTGAAATAACTCTGCTTCTTTTCCTTGCTCAGGAGAAGAGATCAGTGCTGGTTGTCTTCTGGATCCTGGCCTTCCTCACTGGAAACACCCTGTACTTGCTTTACACATTCAGCTCTCAGCAGCTCTACAACAGGTGGGCAAAATCTGCATTGTACAGGATGGGAGCAGGTGACAATTGCCAGGCAGGAAGAGGGAAGCCCCACTTTTCCCCACACTTTGGGAGGAAGTGTGTGTGCCTGAAGGGTCTGATGTCTCTGTTACACTTTTGTGGTATCTTCCAGTGCAGGAAAAGAATGTGTGAGTCACCTTACCAGTGGATTATGCTCCTGTCAAGAAAGGGCATAAATGGGCCAGGGAGTGATGCATCAAAGCAGGGTGGATCCTTTTCAAGAGGGACCTCTGAATTCCCATTTTTATCCCTGCAACTGAACATAAAGTGCAGGTGTCAGAGGCAGATGAGGGATTGACCAACTGATTTTCTTCTTCCTGTAATGTTTTCAGTCTATCAAGCTTGGAGTGTAGGACAGGGGATGAAATAGCAATGTTTTACTCCAGTGTTCTCAGGGCCTGGAGGCACTTGGGTCTGAGGTAATTAGGATAGCCTTGCCTTTCAAATCCTGCCTGAATTAATTCTCAAATACAGAAAGGTTTGTGCTGATGGATTTGGTTCAGCACTTATAAAGCAGACAGGAATAAGGACAGGTAGGAAGCAGAGAAGGGGGGAGAGCTGAGGAGGTTTGAATGTGTGGGTCTGAATGGGAGAGGCCAAGCCCTGGGATCCTCTGGATGGAGCTTGTGGGAGGGAGTGGAAAGGAAGGAGCAGGAATGGCAGAAAGGTGTGAAAGGGAAATCTGTTTGCACCACAGGTAACAGTGTCTCTGAGAAGGTGGCCAGGGTTAAAAGCATGGATGAGAATAGTTCAAGATAAAGGCTAGATAATCTAAAATAAAGGGGTTTTAGCAATTTGGAGCCATTCTACAGACAGTTTAGAGCGTGGTTTAGTACCAGTGGACAGGCTGGGCCACAGCTCCATGAAAAGCTCTGTTCCTGTGAGTGCTGCAGTGGTGTCATGCTCAGGCTGGTCAATCTCTTGCTTGCTGTGTGGGGACCTGGGACTATTCACAAGCCAGGCTTGTCAACTTAGAAATGTCTGCTTCAGTTTTGTTTCCTTCTGGCTTATTTTTCATTTCCTGATTATTTTTTTCTTGTTTCTAGTGCATGAATAGTAGTAAAGTTTCTGATTCTGTTTCTGTTTTTAGGGTGTAATTTTACCTGTTGTGCTGTGCCAGTGTTGTGAGTATTTTAAATTCATGTTCAGGCTTTTCATTTTGGGTTGGTTACTTTACTTTGCCCTTTTTGTTTTGTTTTGTTTTGTTGTTTTTGTTTGTTACTGTTAAGTTTTTGCTTTCTACCATGAGGCTTTAGCAGGCAAATACCCTGAAGGTGAATCCTGTTTTTCCAGCCTGAGTAGGGTTTAATTTTCAGTAGCTCCTTCCCATTGCTGGGTGAAATTCTGCTGTCCCAGACTCCACTTTTTTAAACAGCAACTGTTCAGCCCAGGAAATTACATTATGTAAGGGGCATTATTTTTTGGATCTTTGGTTCAGGTAAGAGAATTGACAGAGCCCAGCTCTTGTTGTGCTTCAGGCAGTGCCCACTCTCATAGCATGACACGTGAAATTCTGACCTTTCTGCCATGGCTGGTGCAGAGTTTCCTATGTCACCACTTTGTTTCATGTGCACAAGGAGCTTTAGGGACTGTGCCCCTGTGTCAGACCAGCCTCAGGGGCTGTGGGGATGTTCCCTTCCCCAGAGAACCAGAACTGTTCTGAGCAGAACTTCCAGGAGAAGCTGTGACACACAGGTCCCATGGAGCACCCATGTGCACTGAGGGCACTGCCAGCACACCAGAGGCTCTGCTGCAGGGGGAAAGGCAGGCTATGGAGACTGCTGTGTTCCAAAACAGACTTTACAGGTGTTTGGGTCCTGTTTTGTGACAGTGGGCAAACCTGCTGGCCTCAGCAGGAGTGGGCAAGAGCAAAGTCAGGAGGCCCAGAGGAACCACAGGTCTGATTTGCATGTCTTTCTCCTCCTGCCCTTGAGAGCTTCCCTGAAGTCCAGGGGAGTTTCTGGGCTCTCTGTAGGCAGCAGTGGATACAAGGAGCTTGGGCAAGCTTCTCCTCAGTGGTATTTGAGCTTTGGTGTCTCTTTCAGCCTTATATTCCTGAAACCCAACCTGGACAGGCTGGACTTCTTCGACCTGATGTGGATCGTGGGCATCGCAGACTTTGTGCTGAAGTACCTGACCATTGCCCTGAAATGCCTCGTGGTGGCCCTGCCCAGGATCATCCTCGCTGTCAAGTCAAAGGTAGGAGACTCTTCTTGATGCACAGACCTTTGTCTTTGATAATCTGATACCTTTACCACACGTTTGCAGCATGGAATCAGAGGATCATGGAATGGTTTGGGGTGGAAGGGACCTTAAATCCCACCCAGTGCCACCCCTGCCATGGGCAGGGACACCTCCCACTGTCCCAGGCTGTTCCAAGCCCCAATGTCCAACCTGGCCTTGGGCACTGCCAGGGATCCAGGGGCAGCCACAGCTTCTCTGGGCACCCTGTGCCGGGGCCAAGCATGGATGGAAGAATAAAAATATTAAAATCTCTTGATAAACCTTTGTCAGGAAGTCACCTGGGGATCGAGGGTTGGTTTTTGAGCCATCACAGGCCTGAGCAAGGGTTTGGTACTACCAGCAATGATTGAAGTCCAGAGAGGTGAGGTCAGCATTGCTTGGGGAGGAATCAGTGCTGGCAGCCAGATAATTGCTTTTCTCATTGACTTTAATTCTTGTTTTCTGAGTAATCCCTGTAAATACATATTTCTGGAGCAGGAACCTCTTTGTTTCCTGGGAAGAAATTACAAGTATTTGTCTCTTTGACTTTCCACTTGGGTCAAAGAACAAACTGGGTTAAACTGAAGCAACTGATGCCACAAAAGACACAAAAGCACCAGTTCTAACCATGGGAGAAGAAATATTTTATTTAAATGCTTGACATATTTAAATGTTCATGAAACCTAATGTAGGCTAGGCCTAACTTGAAACTTTCTCACTACATTCTCTCTCTTAAAACACCTTTTGATATGCTTTTACTTTTACTACTCTCTCATGCTGCCTCTTCCTCCACTCAGTAGTGTCCACATTTCAGTGGCAGAAGTAGCAATGTGGATTATTTGCATTCAGTAAAGAAACTTCCTGGCAGCTGTTGGGATGAAAGGCTCTCTGTAGATGCAAGGTACCAGCATTAATTGCTGAAAGTCTCAGGCAGGGCACTTCAGGGGGTGTCTAAACTGGGAATAGTTTTGCTTAGAAATGACATGGGTGGCAGGGGACTTGAGCAGTTTGTTCCTGCACAGCAGGGCTATCTGAGATGGTTATTAATTTATTTCTGGCAATTGTCCAGCTTTTTTTTTCCCCCTCTATTATTATTATTATATTTTGGGAGATTGATGTGCTGGGTCAGAGCATAATCCAGGCTGGGGAGGGAGGAAGAAGTGATGTGAATAGTCTTCCCAAGATAAATTGCAGTGTTGGAAAAGGTTCACAGCCTTTGCCTGCTTGTCTGAGAGCCATCCCAAGTACTCATTAATCCTTGTCGGGAGAGAAGAAAGGGAAGGGGTCTTTATTTGCAGCTCCAGTGAGAGGCTGGTAGGATCACATCTGTCAAGGGCCTGTAATGACTCAGAGCACAGATGCTTCATTTTTAATACCTTTTTCTGGAGAGCAATGTGTCTCACTGTTTTTAAGCCCCTTTTTGTCTTAGGATGTTGTGGATGGTCCCACTGTCCCCTGACACTTGGGGTTGCTGTTACTCACCACCAAATCTGGATTTGCTTTTCTCCCCCACTCTGCTCTGAGCCATTAATCCAGCCAGGGATGAGATCTGGTGTAACAAATTAAGCAAGATCAGGCTGGGATGGGAGGGCTCTGGGAGAACCACGGGACACCATGGAAATGGTAATTGATGATCACATAGCTGAGCTCCTTCCCCAAGCCTGCTCACCCAGCTGCCTCCTGCAGGCCAGCACGGTGCCACAAGGCTGAGGGGTTTGGAAATGGAAGCTTCTGCTCAGTTAGAGCATTTCCAGTGCAATTTAGGCACATTAACTCTGACCAAAATTTTTATCAAGTTTTTTGGCTGAATACTTGCCAGACACAGAGTTATTCTCTTCCTCCCAATATCCTCCTAGCAGTATTTCTGCTTGGAGTTTATGAACTTCTGGGTAGTTGTCACTTAATGGTAACAGGCTGCTGGAGAAATATAAATTTAACTCAGTAGAGCTCGATTTTTTCAAGGTGTGTATTTATACAGTTAAAAGTTTTTGTGCCAATATAAGTACTCAGAAGAGCAGCCTCTTGCTCCCCTAACAAAGGGCCCGAAGTGGAGGTTGCTGCACTCTCAAGGCTGGAGTTCAGCACAGAGGGATTTAATCCTGAGCTCTCTTGCACTTCCTCTTGCTGGCAGTCAGCAGCAGATCCTGAAACTTGCCCTTGGATGGGATGTGGGGAACTTCAATCATCCTGCTCTCAGCCTCTGAGCTGGCTCTTCAGATTTTCCTCATTTTGGAGGTTCAAAGGCACCTGCAAAGCTAGCCTGGCTTTTCCTGCTTCTCCTTGGGATTTTGGTCTTCTCTGAATTCTGAGTGGGTTTTGCTTTTATTTTTCAGTCTTCATATCTCCCCTCACTCTTGTCTGTAGATGGAACACCAACAATTGTTTGAGTATTTTCTCAGAGACTGTTAATTCCAGATCTTATTACCCTCTTCTGGATTGTCTTCATTCTCTCCCTGTTTTCCAGACCATTTCTCCAGTCTGTCAAGATGAATTTGGAATATAATCCTTCTTTCCAGTGTGTTTACAGCCTTTCCCAGTTTAGTGTCAGCTGTACATTACTCTTTTCTATCCAGATCATTAATGAAAACAGTGAGCAACACTAAACTCTGCTTAAATCAGTTGCATGCATCTTGTAATTCTGAAAGTAAACACGTGAGAAATCTGGGTTGGAACACTCAGTTCTCCCATCCAAAGTAGCTGGGTCATGTGTTCCTAGTATGGCCCTTCACAGGAAGGGCAGTTTTTGTAAACTTCCGTGATTTGTAGCATCAGTTTATGCTTGAACTGAGAAAAAGCAAACTAAAATTGAGGGGCAGAATAAGTTTGCCTTTGCACAGAGGTCAAAAACCACAATTGTGGGTGCTTGAGGTGTGAAGCACGCGAGCTGCTTTATTATGAGGATACAACCAGCCAGAGTTCCCCAAGCCTGAGTAACTCAGAAACTCAAGATCTCTGCAGGCAACTCCTCCAGAGAATGAGGGAAGACTGAAAATTTGACAAAATAATGCCAGACTTTCCCAGCTTCCAAACCAACCTGGAGAACAGAGGCACCAAGAGAGGCTGTGAGACTCCAGCCAGGCTGGAATGCAGGCAAGGAAGAGCTTGTGAATTGGAGAGAAAAGCAGGGAAAGGAGGGTAACCCCAGCATGAGAGTGATCCCACAGCTCTGGGGAGTCTCCAGAAGGGTCACACCTGTGGCTCGAGGTGTCCCTCCCTCCCTCCTCAGAGCTGTGACAGGGACACCAGGCTGGGTCCAGGTCTCAGTGACAGCTGAGCTCATCACTCCTTTGGAAGGGGGGCTTGGCTCCCACCCTGCCTGCTGAAGGCTCTCCATTAAAAAAGGCAAATAAGATCATTTGGTTCAATATAAAATGAATTAAAGTAAATTAAACTGCAGGAGCCATGTGGCCTGCAGAGGCTTCCATTGTTGTGCACATATCAGTGGCAGCTTTTCATTTTCCCTGCTAAGGAATGACAGCTTGAGGGGAGTGGAATTCAAAATAAGGAAATAAATAACAAAAAGACATAGTTGCCAAAGATTTCACTTAGGAAATCCCAGGTGCCTGCAAGCCTCCCATCCCCTCCTCATGTTGTCAGCAATCTGAGCTGGGGAAGTGAGTGAAGCATGGGGGGAGGGAGAAAGAAACCCAAACCAAATAGGACTGTGAGAAACTGTTACCCCAAGTTCTTTCATCTTTGTATCCCTATCTCTACAGGGGACAAAGATACCGAGGACATTTTGATACATAAGGAAGGCCCTAAGTAAGAATTTTCTCTGCCTGCTCAATGCAGGGCCAAACTACAGGGGACTGCATTTTCAGGGGGGTGAAAATGCAGAAGGAGAGCACTGACATTGGCCCCTCACTGCAGCTTTGCAGTGGTTTTTTCCAGTTGATCGTTTTATTAGTGCCTTTTATTTTAAAGTACCATCTCATCAGGTCTGATCAGAGAAAACCTGGCCTGGATGTGGCAGCAATTGCAAATTCTGCACTTGGACCTTGGACCTAAAACCTTCAGGTGCCCATGACGTTTCCTGCCATAGATGGGTACAGCTCTGCCAGGGAACCTGGCACATTAATTCCCATATTCCTTCTGAAGCTGCACTTTTTTTTTTTGTCCTAAGGGGGGAAAAAAAAGGCTCTTGGATCATTTGAGTCCTCTAAAAAATACAGAAGCAATAAAAAACCCACCAGGAGCTGGCACGTAAACAACGTTTAACAAAAAATACCTGGTCCTTGTCTGTGCAATATGGAATTTATTGCTGCTCTTCCCTCAGTGAGGCTGAAGTGGTGTTCCCAGGCAGGTGACAGCCCATCCTCTTATTCCCCTCTCCTCTCTGCTCTTGGATCCTCTTTGGGGGAACTCACTCACAAACAGATTCACTCCTCTTGGTCTGAGCTTGGATCCTCCTGAGCCACAGGAGCTCCAGGATGTTCTGCAGAGGCTTTTCCCTGCTGCAGCTGGGACTGATGTGCTGTCCCCAAGGCAGATGTGTGGGATTTATTATTTGCAAAAGAAAAACACTAAAGCATAAGAGCAGGTACCAAGGAGTGGAGACTCTTCTGTCCCCCTCCCTAAACCTGCTTTGCAAGTCACTGCTGCAGAACTTCTTAAAAATCATTGCTCTTCAGTGCTTTCCCAGTTTAACTTTCCTGCTTAAGATGCAAAAAATGAACTTTCAGCAGTGTTGTGCAGTAACTAAAATTCTCATTTTCCCCTCTAGTCCCACCTTGACATTATTCCTCATTAGTCCTGCATGGATTTTCCCCAGCATCCTCTGTGCCACAATGCTGTTTGCTGTGTAAATCTGGGAGTTTTCTGTTTTACTGCTCCTACCCAGCACTTTATCTATTGGCACCACGACCTGGAACCTCAGCAGAGCCTGCTCTCCTCTGATCCAAATTGCCAGCAGGTCTCCAAGGCTTTTTGAAGCATCTCCCTGTTTCAGAACATGCCCTGATGCTGCTGGCAGCAGAACAAGTGAGACTTGGAGCTTCCCTCGAGTGCTAATCACACCTTGCAGTTGCCTCATTGCAACTGCTCTCACTTCTCCTGCCTCCCCCACTCTGATTGCTCTGTGTCAATCCTTGCTGTGCCTCTCTGCTTCCTGGTGGGGAGGCACACGTGCACTGAGGCAAAGCCTTATGGCAGAAGAGACTGCACAGTGGGGCTCAGTGAGGCTCTGGGGGAATTAGCATTGCCTCTGCTGCTGCAACGTGCCCCCTTTGCTGTGTCTGGGTTGGGATTCAATTTTTAATTACATTGTTCCACGTTGTTTTTCTGTGAGACTTCTCCCCTCCTTCACCACGCCCCAAAGATGAAGGTAAGGGATTGAGAGAAGCTGTTGCAGCAACTAGAAAAGTTCACAGGAAACAAAGAGACTGCTGGAAGTTCAAGTTCAAGTTGAGTGCTGCACTGAAGAATTAAATTCTGTCCTTTACTTTGCCAAGTAATTCCTTTGTGGTTCCAGAGAAGTCAGGTAGAGCTGCAAGCTGAAGTCAGTGGTTCAGCTTTTAATGGTAATGTGATCCATAAAATGAAGTGCTTTATAAAAAGTCTAATCCCAGCTCAACTTGGACACCCAAACAACCTTACCCTGACCTTGGTCTTTCTGTGTCTCAGGTTCTCATTGAGAAAATGCAGAGAAAAGCTGTCCCTGAAGTCAGCCAGCAACGTGAAAATAAGGGGGTTTTAAAAGTGTTTTCTGTGGTGCTGATGTCGTAAAGGGACAGAATGAATTTTAGGAATGTGCTCCTCTGAGCAGAGCTCAGATGGCAGGAAGGGATCAGATGCAGATCTGCCACCAGGTAGTGAGGATATAACAAAATACAAGGAGTTACATGCTCAAAGTGCAAAAATAGTCAGTGCAGTACAGACTAAAATACTGCATATACAGAAGGAAAAGTGCAATTGTAGGAAAATGCTGAATCGGCCTCTTTCAAAATAAGTGCCTGATTTGAAGTATAAAAGTGGACTTTCTGTGTGGTGATGGAGGTGCAGAAAAATGGAGTCAGTGACACAAGACACTTGTTTTTTCAACTGAGCACCGAAAAAAAAAGAATCAAAATTTCACCATGTGGTATCTGAGGCTCATCAGCAGAGCTGCTAAAATTAGATCCCAGCACAGCCCTTCCCCACGTGTGCTAATGAAGTGTTTGATACCAGCAGCAGCAGCTCTCACAGAGCTCCCTCAGAGGAAGCAGGGCCAGCACTGCCCTTCCACTCCTTGGTCAGGCTTAACCCTGGAGGAGAGCAGAGCCTTTCTCCTGTGACCTTCCCCCACCCTCATTAGGAGCCACAATTCCAGGTAACTCCTATTTATTCTCTGCAGATCAGCTGCTTCTGTACAGTTCAGTCCTGCTCTGGGGCTGGCTCACCAGAAAGATTCTGCTGATCTCAGAGAGCTGCTCCATCCCTTTACAGTGCATTCCAGAGAAAATTCCCAGATTTACACTGATTTTTATGACATAGGAAAAGTCAACTAACAGAGTCAGGCCTTGCCTTACTTCAAGCTGTCGTGCACAGGAGAAATAATTGTATTTGTGCTCCATGTAACACACAGTTCTAATCCTGAAAAAAAAACTGATATATTTTAGCTGAATTTTTCAGACAAAATACAGCTCGAGGCAAAGATTTGACTTTGAAAAATGTAACCTAGATAGCCAAGAGATAAGAGAGCTGAGAAGTGGCAGACAGGTATGTGGAGTGTGCTCACCACTGATGGGTGCTGTCTGCAGCAGGTTGCTGCTATCAGAAATCTACATTTTGCAGCTGAAATTGTAGGGAACAATCCTCATTTTCCAAGCTTCTGGCTCAGAAGGAGGGCCTCACTTCTGCAGCAGCCCTTTGTAGAATTATTTCTGATTTTCTGGCACTTTCCCTGGTTTAAAAAAGAGATACCTGACAAGACTTAGAACTTTCTAGTTCTCTTCAAGTGATGCTCAGCTGCCCTTGTATTGCTCCCTCCCTCCTAAAATCACTCTAAATTATCAACTTACAATAAACTCCTTTAATGGTCAGGTGGGTGCTATTAAGGGGCTGCATGGAGGGATGCATCCTTTAAAACTCAACTTCACTCTTGGGAAGCTGTGCCCAAGTTTGTATCTGCTAAAAAATCCTGGTACCCTGCAGTTGCCCCTGAAAACTGAAGGTTTGCCTTAGAGGAGGGAATCCTGGAAGTCTGGAACCTTTCCACACGAGCTTTCTTTCTTATCCAACTTGGACATTTCACAGCACCAAAGCAAAAAAAGCAATCAAAGTTAAAGTCATGCTTTTGGACTTTTGTACGTTTTTCATAGTTGCTTCAAACAGTTGTGAAGTCTAAAATGGAATAATTACTCTCAGTTAATATTGAGATGTTCTCAGTTCCTGGCATTGTCCGTGGTGGGGAAAAAGATGACAGTGTGTGGTCCCTTTGTGTGTTTTAAATAGAAATAGCAAATATGTGGGGTTGGTTGGGGTGTTTCAGTGCCTCAGAACTGGTGTTGCAGAGCAATTCCAGCCGGGATGCCCGGGATGCTGCATGCAGCAGCTCTGGCTGATGCAATGGGACAGCCAGCAGTGACTGTCCCAGCCCAGCTGCCGGGATCGATGAGGGCTGGAGGGTGGGAGGGACAGGCTGCAGAGAGCAAAGTTTGCTGCCTTTGTCTTGCTGGGAGCTTTCATCAGAGCCGTGTGGAGGGACACGGTGACAGCGCTGTCATTGCTGCCACAGCAGTGCCCGAAATAAACCATGATTGCATCAAGCACGGGCTGGAGAGAGACCTCCGTGCTGATTTCATAAACTGCTGCCGTTTGGGAGCTCAGATTGTTGCTGTTCCGTGTTTGCTCTGAGATGCTACCCGGGATTGGTGTGGAGGAGGGGCTGGGGATGGAGATGGGATGGGGGATGGGGATGGGGATGGGGAT
>VZTZ01013692.1:31187-51597 GCA_013400955.1 Drymodes brunneopygia
GGAATGGGGATGGGGTGGGGATGGGGAGGGGGGATTGGGGATGAGGATGGAGAGGGGATGGGGATGGGGACGGGGAGGGAAGCGGCCGGCTCTGGTGTGACCTCACTGGCGTCCCGGGGGACATGAGATCATGAGCGTGCCAGAGCTCTGGGAAGGATGGGATTTGTCGGAGCAGCAGGATGGCCTGCGAGTGATCTCATCGCAGCCCCCGGGGAAGGGCGCTGGCTGTTGCCAGCCCGGCTGCGAGGACTCAATCCCCATCCCCACCTCAGCAATTAGTGATTGGCCTGCGATGACATCACTGATGACAGAGCTAACTGGGACAGCACAGCAAAATTCCAGGGGAATTTCCCCTTCTCCAGGAGCTTAGCAAATAAAGGGATTTTGACAGGACAAACCCAAATCTTTCAGTCCAGATAATGTCATTGCAGATTAAGCATTGTTCTGGGCTCAGTTTGCCACCAGCTGTCCCTGTAAACAGCCTGGGACAGAACAAACCCGAAATCAGACACCCTTAATCAGGCTTTGGTGAAGATTTACAAAGGATGTTGCCCATTCTTTGAGTCTCTTTTGAGAGAGAAGCATTTCAACCAGCACACCTCCCCCTCCCCACCTTTCCTTCCTTGAGGTCTTCAGGAAGGTTTGATCCCTTTGAGTTTTAAATGCCCTGAGGGTTTAATTTTCAGCACCAGTCTTTTTATCTGTGCACTGCCCAAGAGCCAACACACACCTGAGGGGAAGGGGAAGGATGCTGGCAAACATAATTAATTCAATTCTTTGGTACCTAAAAAGTTGTCAGGAAGACTGAGGTCACTTTACATTTAATCCCTGTGCCTTCAGAAAGGGTGTAAGGTCAAAGACATCTAACTTGCTTTCCTTTTCTCAGTAATAATAATGATCTCTACAATTTACATCATGTTAATCCATGTTACATCATACGAGTCCCATATTAACCTTTGCTTTTCTGCAGCATTGTCCAGATACACAATTTATTGCCTATCCATAACCTGCTCTAAAGTTAAAATTCCAAAATGCAGCACAGCTGTGTCAGTGACAGAACCCTGTGGAAGGAGGGAGGGATATTTATCCTTTCTAGGCACAGAGTTCAGGGGCTGCAGAGAAAGCTGCATCTCATGAGAAAGGTCTCTGCACCATTTAACGGTGCAGTGATCAGTGAACACCAGCCCTGCACAAATTAAATGTTCTTCTTTTGATTTTCTGGTAATGGCCATGCCTCACTTGCCTGGTTGTCTTGCAGGGGAAGTTTTATCTGATCATCGAGGAGCTGAGCCAGCTGTTCCGCTCCCTTGTGCCCATCCAGCTGTGGTACAAATACATCATGGGAGATGATCCTTCCAGCAGCTACTTCCTGGGGGGCATCCTCATCATCATGTACAGCCTCTGCAAGGTGAGCACCACCTCCTGAACAGCCCCTGGGAGCTGTGGCAGGAGCAGGGCAGGCAGCACAGCTGAGGGGACAAATGCAGGGACAAATGCACCTCTTGGTTGTGGCTGTCCCTGCCCAGGGAGCTGCAGCAGCTGAGGACAGCTCGTGCTTCAGCTGCCAAAGGCATTTTGCTCCCCAGCATGTGGGCATTGCTGGGCTGGGGGAGGATCTGAGGCTGCACACCAGAGTTGCATCAGACTCATGAAGTCACTGCTGCTCTGTTAATCCCTTTCTGCAGAGGCTGCAGGAGAAGGGGAGCTGGGCCTGGGGGAGCAGAGCTGGCAGAAATGCTGGCTGGCTCCACACCTCCAGATGTCACACAAAGGCAGGCTGCAGACACACACACGTTTGTCTCTAAGCTTTCCTCTGCTTCTCAGAGCTCTGAGTGCAGCAGGGAGAGAAAGCAGCAGCCAAGTCCTGCCTGGATAAAACAGGTCCCATTCCAGGTCCCGGTCAAGCTGATGAAAGTGCTGGACAGGAGTAATTAATGTTTCCTCAAAAATAGGAATGTTAACAGCATAAAGTGTGTACAATTGTAAATGAGTAGGTGTGATTTAGTCAGAAGAGTCCCAGGTCTAGAAATGATTGTATTTCTATCTGTGTGTGTTAAACCCTGCCCAGGGGTAGAGCAGCAGCTGGAGCAAGCTGTGATAAACCAGTTGTTCACCCCTCTGAGGAGGGCCAGGCTTGCTCCATCCCAGATACCTGTCTGTGCCTGTGTCTGTGCAGGAGCAGACTGAAAAATGAGGAATAGAGAATATATCCAAGCTGGAATCAGCTCAGAGGAGCAGAGCAATGCTAAGTTATGGTGTAGCTCTCTATTGTGTAGGAATAGGGTCATGCAAGGTTCTATTTTTTCCCTGTAAAGTCAAGGACTTCACATTTCTTGTGAGCAAATTAGGCAGAGGAGGTCGTGGCCAGTGAAGGGATTTGGTCACAGCAGGGCTGAGCCCAGGCCAGGAGCAGAGCAAACAATGCCAGGACTGGAGCAGGTGAGGCCAGAGCAGCTCCCAGCACATCCTCCAACCTCAGCCCTTCCCTGCCCCTCTCTCTGTGCTATGGGAGAGGATTGTTGGCCCTTTCAGAGGTGTCACTGCCTGGCCCCACAGCAGGATCCAGCCTTTCCCTGCCCTTGTGGCCTGGCAGCTCAGGTGTGCAGAGCACAGGTGTCCAGGAACAGACTTCAAGTGACCTCTCTTGTTCCCTGCTTGCAGAAGTAACTCAACACCTGGGAGAGGGGTGCAGTTGCACGTGCCATTTCGTACATCTGGAGAAGCCCTCAGAGTGGGAAGATGCTGGGGGGGACTTCTGCCCCTTGGAGCAAGGGGAGCCAAGCTCAAAAGCACAGCTGGCAGGGAAAGGGCCTCCCCAGCCAGGGTCAGACAGAGCCCAACAACCCCAGGGCAGAGCCACAGCCAGGAGACAGGCTCAGGGTGAGGGTGAGGAGTCACTCCAGAGCAGGGGGATCAGGAGCAAGGCACAGCTCAACTCAACACCAGCACCTTCAGAGCACAGCTCAGCCATGAGCTGAGACCTCCAGGGCTGAGCTTAACTTGAGCTGCTGGGCCCAGGGCTCTGTGAGAGGAGAGCCCAGGTGAGGAGCAGTTCCTTAGGGGTTAACTTGATGTTCCTGTCTGTGGAGCCTTTATAGGGAGTGTTGGGCTGATCTAGATTGGAAAAGCAGCTTCATTTTGGGAAGTTTGTGTCCAGGTCAGGGTTAGCCCTGGGCACAGCAAGACTTTGCTTGGGAGTGAAAGGAAAGTGGGAGTCCCTCTCCCAGAGCAGAGCAGGGAGCTCTGGGTGTGCCCATCCCATTTACAGTCACCAGAGCTGCAGGTCCAGCTCCTTGCCTGAGACACTGAAAATATCCCCAAAGGAGTCCACATTAGCAAAGCCACAAACCACATTAGAAAAACCACAGAAGCCAATTTGGCACTGAGAGCTTCTGTGCTCCTGGCAAAAGTCCAGGGCTCAGCTGGGGCTGCGTCCCCTTCCCCTGCACAGGGGGCAGGAGCACTTCCAGGAGGTTGCATGGAGCTGCTGGGAGCTGTGGTGGTGCCTCAGGCTGGCCTGTGTAGTCATGAACCTCGGGTTTTGGTGGAGAAAGCCCAGCTATTCACAAGCAGAGCATCCAGGTTGTATTTTCCCCTGTCCTGAGCAGAAGCACTCCCTGTGTGTGACCCAGCTGGTGCAACAAAACCCAGGGCGTGGGTGAGAGATGGATGTTGGCCCTCTCAAACACGCAGCTTTTGGGGGTGCAGGGAGCTCCAGAGGGAGAGAAATGAGGGGGGAATGTGGGCTGGGAGAGAGGAGACATCAGAGCAAAGGCACTGGAGTCGGGCTGGGAGCAAAGCAAGCAGGGAAAGCTGGAATTGCACTGGGGAAAAGGGCTGATCCCATCCTTGTGAGGAGATGCAGTGGCTGAGGCAGTGGGCAGCCTCGGTGGGGCTGCTGAGTGGAAGCATTGCTGGAAGGAGCCTGGGAGCCCTGTCTGTGCTGACTGGAAGCTTCATTGGTGCCTTCCTTTGCTTGCACCTCCCATGCAGGATGAGCTCATTGGCACTCCCTGCAGTGAGCCCACTCCATCACACCAAAAACACACAAACAACAGGAGCCAGCTCCTCTCTCTGTGCCTTTGCAGGGCTGCTCCAGCTCTGCACCTGCAGCTCCCCAGCCTCCCCTGCCCTCAGGTGACAGACAGAGCTCCTGCTGTGCCACCAGTCCCAGCTGGTGCAGGGCTGCTCCTTGCACTGGGGCTTTTGCACATCTTGTTTAGTTCAGTGTCATTCCCTGTGCCCTGCCAGCAGATAGAGAAGATAAAGATGGACTGGGTTAGGTTTTCAAGCTGTTTTCTCTTTCTTTTTCCCCTTTTCCTTCCCTTCTCTTCCCTTTCCTATGGGAATGGATCCATTTTAACCCTTCCCTAATTAGTGGGATGGACACTTGTCCCCAGCACAGCCTGGTGCCAGCCCTTCTTTGTGTCCTGTAAAGTCCCCAGTTTGCAGTCAGCTGCTCCCAAGCTTTTCTGGCCACCTTTCCCCACTGCCAATTCCCATTTATTACATATTTCATGATCACCATGAAATCTTTTTTGGCACCACTGTTACTTTTTCCCCTCTGAGTATCCATTTGGAGAGGGTTTGCTGGGTTTCTGGACTCACAGACAAACACACAGACGTTTTGTGAAAATTGTCTGAAATGGGATGTGTTTTTTGCAGTCTTTTGACATCTGTGGCCGCGTGGGAAGTGTCAGGAAGGCACTGAAGGTCCTCTGCACCCCCCAGGTAAGGAGTTAAACACAGAGGAGTCTCAGAGGTGGAACCTTGTTCCTGCTGGGTGATAAAAGTGAAAATTGCTCCGTGCATCAGGACCACAGAATGAAACAATGTCATCACATGGCTGGACAAGCTGGGGGCTGCTGTCAGGGGTGTCAGGGACCTCTTCTGACATCTGCCCTGCCCAGCTGTGGTGAGAGATTGTTCCTGATCTGTGTGATTGGAAGCTCTGTGCAATGTGGATTATTCCAGCTGCAAGGAGCTGACAGAACTTCGTAGTGCTGAGTGTGGGAAGGACTTTGTGGTGTCTGAAGTGCAGTGACATTGAAAGAGACCCTGCAGTGCCCAGGAATTATCCCAGGCACTGCATTGCACAGGGCTGGGATTTAGATCTGCTGCAGTGACTTACATTTTAAAAGGGTAAAATCAAAGACTGTAGAGGAAAAGAACCTCATCAAAGTTTGCTGGAGCTTATCTTGCTAATTCCCTGGGCCTGGGCTGGTCATTTTCCCTCAGCAGGTTTCTGTTTCCCCTAAATCTGTTATGGTGGGAGAAGCAACATTTACCTTCCCTGTGTCTAAAGAGAAAGTGGGCAGCCTGTGGGTGCTGCTGCTGTTGCTCTTTCTTCTATTGTCTACTTGCTAATAATAATGCCTCCCTCCATCTAAACACCCCTGCAAATGATGCTGAATTAATCCTCTCAGCTCCCTGTTGAGCTCATTAAATTCCATTATCCTTGCTGCACAAGTGGAGGCCCTAAAAGGTGGAATCAGCTGGAGGGGAAAAGCAAACAGGGAGCACAGAGCTCCAGATCCCCTCTGTGCCCAGATCCCTCTTCCCCACACAGTGACTCGACACCGGTGTCCCTGTGGGGAATCTGAGGGTGAAAAGCAGTTTTTGTGCACATTTACCCTTCCAGGCCTTTAACATGGGGTTTTTTTTCTCTCTCCTCTCTCTGACAGACCTATGGAGTCCGTGCCACCAGCCAGCAGTGCAGTGAGGCAGGAGACATCTGTGCCATTTGCCAGGCAGAGTTCAGGGAACCTCTGATCCTGATGTGCCAGGTAAGGCCCCAGAACTCCCCTGCTGGCACTCCTGCAGTGGGGAGAGGCACAGCCAGCCTGGGAACTTCTGAAGTCCTTTGCTGGGTGTTGATGCAGCTCCTGGTGGGTGTTTATTGCCCTGGATGACCCCTGGATCATGGCAGCTGAGCCACTCTTGGGGTGACCCTGGCTGTGGGATGGACACTGCCTTGTGGGACAGGAACTGGAACGAGCAGTGCAGATCCTGGGTCCAGAGTGTTTTACCTGCCCCTTGAGGGGGCTGGATGGCTTTAATACTCCCTTTTGATAACTGGGTTATCAAATTAAAGCCATCCTGTGCATCAAAGGTGCCTCTTAGCTTTGCTGTGAACATCTGTGCAGATGCTTCTGTGCTGGAAGCCCCCGAGAAGCTGCTTTTGGGTCTGCTTGGCAGAGCTGGGATTTGAGGAGTGACATTTCTGCTGACTCCACGTGTGTGGAGGAGTTCTGAGCTTCTCCCAGCTCCCTGTGCTCCCTCCTTGCCCTTTTCCTGCTCTCCCAGTCTGGGACTGGATGGTGTGTGCTGGAGAGAATCCGGGGAGGGGTCAGTGCAGAAATGAGAGGAGATAAGGGATGAAAACTGACATTTGTGGAAAAGGGGAAACTGGGACTGCAGAACAAAGCAAATGCAAGGAGCAGGGGGAAGAAAGGGGTTGTGGGAGCTCAGTAAGGACTTAAATAATTCAGGGAACTGAGGATGGAAATGTGGTAGAGGAAACCCCCCCAGCCCAGGTGTTTTAGGCCTTTGGAATGTTTCTTTCCGGTGCTGTTACTAAAAACCAGCACTAAACCATCAGCTTGGGCAGACCGGGGTTCATTTCCCACACTGTGGGTGTGGCTGCCCCGGCTGTGTCCCTGCTGGCGGTGACAGGCGCTGTGTCCCCAGCACGTGTTCTGTGAGGAGTGCCTGTGCCTGTGGTTCGACCGCGAGAAGACGTGTCCGCTGTGCCGCTCGGTCACCGTGGAGACGCTGCGCTGCTGGAAGGACGGCACCACCTCCGCCCACTTCCAGGTGTACTGACAGCAGCACGGCTCAGCAGGGAGCGCAGCGGGGGAATGCCCGGATCCCCCGCCCCTGCTCAGTGGTGTTGTCACTCTTTCTTCCAGCTCTGAGCCAACAGAACAATCGTGACTGGCCAGAAACTTCACCCTCAAAGGCAGGGGAGGTGTGGGTTGTGTTATAGCAAACTCCAGGCTGTTTCTGGGGCTTACAGGGTTATAAAGTGTCTGGGATGGTTCCTATTTTCCTGTCCTTTTTAGTATGGACAAACACAGGGCAGGGGAGCTGTGGCTGCGTGTGCTGAACAAAGCTGTGCTCTGGCTGAGGAGCTTCACATTCCCTGAAATCCATGATTTTATAGAATTACACAGCACCTCTGATAGCCCTTCCCAGGCAGTGCTTCAGAACCTCGTGTCCAAAGCTGCAGTTGCAGAAATGTCACTGCCCAGCTGCCCTGCTTTTCCAGTTGATTCCACAAAGGGCATGTGCTGTCACCTTGAGAAAATCACAGGGAGCTTGGGAAGGACCACACCAGTGAAGCTGGAAATGACACTTCCTTTCCCTGGGAATGTTCTTTCTCTTTAACTTTCATGATGAGACTTTCTGATTTCCCAGTCTCTGGGGAGAGCAGCAGGAGGTTAAAGTCGAGTTGGGTTTGTCTGGGTGGAAATCCAGCTCCTGACCAGGAGCATCTGAAATGTCCCTGCCCTGTGCTCCTCAGCCAGGACCTGTCTGGGTCCTCCAGGGAAAACCAGAGCCTTGAGCTTCAGCAGGAGCTGCTGCAGGAAGGAGATCCCTGACAGGAATTAACAGCAATTCACCCCATCCCTGTGGCTGAGGTTCTCCAGCAGCACAAGCCCTCAGAGGGAGCTGCTGTTTGTTCTGGAGCTTTCCCTGTCCCCAAAGCACCTCAAGAACAGCAGCACCTTCCCAGCTCATTGCTGGAAATGGCTGGAGGTGACAGCCCCACCAGAGCCAGCAGCAGGAAGAGGCTCTGAGGAACCAGGCTGGGTCTGTGCTGATGGGAACTCCTCAGGGGAGGAATTAAAGCAAACGGGAGCTGATGGCAACAGGATTAAGGCTCCACATTTCTTTGGAAATAACAGTTCAGTGTGGCTGGGGAGGAGTGGTGAGAGCAGAGCCTGAGCTGGGGAGAGTCCAGACCTGGCTTGGGAGGTGCAGGGAAGCAGAGGAGGAAAAGCTTTACTTTCCAAAGTGGTATCAAATTCTTGTCAAATGGATCCTGTGAAAGTGGAGAACTGAGCCAAGGAATCTCATTGCTCTGTGCAGTGGGAATGGCTTCCTTCATCTTTGGGATGGGGGAGAGAGTTCAGAAAGGCAGGAAGCAAGGTTTTCACTGGGCGTAAAAATGTTATGTGTGATAGCCTGGAATGTGCACCAGGAAGAGGGGAAATGAGGATTCCATGGGCAGGGAGTTTCTGAAAGGCTTCAGTGTCATTTGCAGTGCCAGTGAAACCAAGGCTTGGTGTTCCTGCTTTCAAACTGTTTGAAAAGCTACTTCGCATTCTGAATTTTTTTCCCTAAATGCTCCTAGAAAATGTGTTTGGAGAAGTGTAGGAGAAGGTCAGTAGGAGCCCAGCTCTACAGAAAGTGTGGGATACACTGCTTCAAAATTCAGTTTTTATTTGGTGATAAGGCACGAGTTCAAAGGGAAAGTGGGGGTTTGCATTCTTAAAGTGTTGGGGGTTTTTCTGGGAGGATGGTCCTACCTTCTCCTAGAACATGACACCTGGACCAGAAAACACCCAGGGGAAACTTCAGTTCCAATGAAAGCTGCTGGGAACCTGCTGACTTCCATGGGAAAACAGGGAAGGCTGTGGAAGGAAAGTCCTCTGAGAGAGGAAATAAAACCCAGAGCCTTTTTTTTGCCATTGAACAGTTATTTTTCTTTTTTTTAATAAATTCCTTATAAATATGTACAAAGAGTCTCAGCATATGAAATTCTTTTACAAAAGAGAGAAGCCCCATCCAGCCAGGAGTGGGAGCCTCCTGGAGCTCCAGGAACTCCAAGCACAGGCCCTGCCCTTGCTTTGGTGAGGGGGAAACCTGCACAGTGACCCTGCTGGGGTTCCATCCCAATGGAACTGGATCAGCAAAATGCCAGGAATTGGGAATTCCCTGCCTGTCATTCCCTTGGCAACACCCCTGGGAGAGACTGGGGAATTTGCAGTGGCCTCAGGACTAACGAGGGTGGGGATGGATAAACTGTGGTGAATGACTGGAAAAGGGATGCTGTGAAAACCCAGGGAATTAAATCCCACTGCAGCTGGGTTTGCTCTGCTTGGTACCACCTGGAACTGATAAAGGGTGTAACTAATAAAGGTCTAACTGATAAAGGTGTAATTAATAACCGTGTAACTAATAATGGCCATTTAATACCCAGATGCTTTCACTGAATATTTATCAAGCTCCAAAGTTACTTCCTGTAAATATTAAAAACCTTGGGAAATTCAAGCACTCCAGTATTTCCCTCAGAGTGGACACTGAAGTCACATCAAGATTCACTCCTGTACTCAAATAAACATTGTCAGGCAAAAATATTCACCTGTTTGTATTTTTTGGTGTAGAAACCCAAGGCAGGAGCAGCAGGTGAGGATCCCTCCCCTCCTCTCCAGACTAGCTGGTCCTCAGGAAGCCAAATTCCCATGGTATTTACAATTCCCTCAGCCCTTGGATCTGGAATTGGCATGGCCAGAGTCTCCTCACCTGTTGTGATGAGATGGAAAGTTCAGCTCACACAGAGCAAAGTTACACAGGAATGAGGCTGAGTTTGAAGCCTGGATTGAAAATCAAATTTGCTGGGAGCAAACTGGCTCCAAGGAACATTGTACACCTGCTGGGGAGCTGGGATACAGCCAGGAGGGCTGGACATGGACAGTGTGTGTCCAGGACTCAGTGTGGAGCCTCAGGTCTCTGTTCTATGCATACCAGGCTCCTGTCGAGATCAGGGACAGATGTTTCATAGGAAAATTGGCCATTAAGGCAGATGTGCTATTCTGTCCTCACTGGGGCCATTTTTCACCAGGCAGTGCAGTTTTCCAGCTGGGAATGCCTCATTCCAGGCTGGCTGTGGACACAGACACTGCACCAGTTTAACCAGTTCAGTTTGTGATGGATTTCAACAGCAGGAATTGCTTCTGCTCATGCTGAGGGTTTAAGACCTTTATAACTTTTACTGTGATATAGAAACAAAACAAACTCCCAAATCAGATGAAATTGATTCAAGAAGTGTTTGGGATTTAAGGGAATTGCTTTAGCAACGGGCTTGGCTCAAAGGGAATTCCTGCCCCCCTGCTCTGAAGCAGGAGCAGGATGGGATCTCTCCCCTCCCCACTGGCAGCTCCCAGCTTTGGGTGATTTGCTGGAGCTTTGCCTGGGGTGCTGTGTGACAGGAGGCCTGGTCCCATTCCATGCTTTTTTACCTGCTGAAAATAATTCCAAGGGAGAAGAGGAAGGAATGTGGAACTCATGGGCCCAGCCCTGCCCTGGTGTAACCCAGAGCCCACCTGGCCAGAGGAGCTGTTTGAGCAGGAGGCAGAGCAGCTGAGCAGCAGCCCACACCAGGCTGCTCTTTTACCTTGGAATACGGAATTCCAGGTTGTGCTGGGAGCTGTCTTGGCAGAGAACTGCTTTAAAAATTCATGAAGAGTTCCCTCCCAGCCGTGCTCTGCACAGACTATGAGCTCATAGCTGCGCTCTGCTCGCTGCTGAAACCCGAGAGGGCTCTGTTTGGGCTCTGTTTCTCTGTCTGGAGAGCCCTCCCTGGCCTTCCCAGCTGACCAAACCCAGGCATTGCTCGGCGGCTGGGAGAAAACAAAAGGGCCAGAGGGGAACTGTGCCCCTCCTGCCCACAGGAGGGAACTGGGAATTTCCAGGGAGTTCACAGCACCCGTCCCTTCCCATGCAGACACCAACCAGGGGCAAAGCAGATCTTGCAGAAAGGATAAAAACACCCCTTGTCAAAAAATGGAGGCGTTCAAGGATAGCAATTACACCACAAAATGTAAGGCTTCAACAAATCCATGCCCTCGAATAAGGAATTCCAGTTCTGGACAGGGAATTCTGGCTACAAAACTCCAAAACTTCACCCTCAGTCCATGTGAAACATCCAGTTTGGAACTACAGAAGTGAAGCAAACCAGGAACAAAGCAGGATTTGGGGTACCAGACCTGCTCTAATTTCCACTTGGGAAGCACCATAGATGTGGTTGTTCCATGCTGGGCAGGACAAGTCTTGAACGTTTTTTGCTGACTGTTTGGAGCCCCTCAGGAGAGTGATCCCCTGGGAGCTCTGAGGTTTGGGGATTTTTACTGACAAGCCTGTCCACAGAGGGCTGGGACTGAGGGAGATCAGCCAATCCCTGCACTGGGGCTGATCACAGATTTGGGGGCTCTCCCAAGGTGGGGCCTCGATGGCAAGGACAGAACTTCCTTTCCTTTTCCTTGGCTGTGCTGTTCCAAGGGAATTGAAACCCTGGGAGCAGCCTGAAGGCTGCAGCCCCCAACAGCCAGGGCAGCAGGAAAGCCAAGGGCAGTGCCAACTGTGTGCACAGGGAAAATGGAATAATGCCTATTCCAGGTGAGAAGTTTGTTACATTCAGAGCTGATAAAGGTGAGGAATCTGTGGGAGAGCCTCTGAGGGATGTGACCCAGCTCCAGGCCTGTCCCAGGGCTGGGAGGACATGCAGGGCAGAGCTGCAGGGAGTGTCCCCTACAGCCAAGTGTCACATCCATGGTTCCTGTTCAAGTGGGACTCGTGCGATTCCATACACACAATTTCACTCCCACATTCCAGGGATTTCCAGAAATTGGTATTTTTAAGGCTCTGCCCAGCACTGGCGGCACTGCTGGGATCAGCTGAGGCTCCTCCTTTTGTTAGAAGAATTTGTTCTTGTTTCTGTGGGAGACTGAGCCGGGCTGGGGTTCATGATGCTGAGGATCACTGAGTGTCAGGCCAGAAATGGCAGAACATTTCACTGGTCCCTGTGGTTCTGAGACCATGCCAAGGGTATGGACAGACAAACTACACAGAGCTACACCCCCCTCCCAACACTGCACATCACCTCAGGCAGGGCAAGGTTCTTCACCAGGAACAATCTGCTCTTCCAGCAGAGCCCTTGCTGCTGTTTGGGAATGGACTGGGATCAATAACAGTCAGGAAAATGTGTGCAGGGGCTCGAAACACTGCGGTGAATATTTGATAAAGGGAGAATTCAGCTTTCAGATCACTTAGAAACATTTCTCCTGCAGCAGTGGAAAATGCAGGATCTGACTGGACACAGCGGCCACTCGGCTTCTTCCTGGGCTGGGCAAGGGGTGGGAAGTATTTTTAAAAGACAAGGAGCCAAATTTCCTTTAGAAATTGGGTTTTAACATTCCTTTATGCCTTTGAAAATGCCCTCCCTGCTATGGCAGGGTCAGTTTTCTGGTGCAAATATCTGACGGTAGGAAAAATGTTTCTAAAAAACTGTGCACAGGTTGCTGTATGTGGAAGGTACCCGAAATCTGACAGGTAGTTTTGGCTGCAAGGAAAAAAGTGCTCAGTACTAGACTGAAAAAAGCCCTTTGACTTCTAAGGCCAAGTTCTCCTGTTATCCCCTGCTCTAGTGATCAGCCTGGATAAGAGTTCTCATCCCTGGTTCACAGCATTTGGGACTGCTTAAATCACCATGCAGGAGAATTCCCAGCTCTGGAGCTGCAGGAAGTGCTGCTCTAGCAGACTTTGATGTGCACACTGCAGTGGAAAGGGCTCTGTGTCCTTTCCACCTCAGTGCCTGCTGCTTCCCAAGCTCCACACTGTCAAAAGAAAAAGAACTGCTCCAAAGAAAAGGAGTTTTATAAAGTTCTGGGGTAGATTATTTGTTTTGTCTTAGTTTCTGCAGAAATTGAAAGAAAGAAAAAAAATAGCACCTTCTCAACAAGTCTTATTTTTTGCTATCTTGTGTATAAATATCAGTAACCAAAATAGATCTTTCCTTGTCCCACGTTTCAGAACATCCTCTTGGGGAAACTGTAGCACCACAGAGAGGCAGTTTAGCCCCAGACAAATATTAAATGTAGCACCAGAGAAACTAAAGTCATAGGAAAGCTGCTCTCCCCTGGTGCCAGAGCATGAATATTTACACACACAAACTGCTGTCCGAGCTGCTTCGCACCCGCTCCCCGCCACGCCTGGGCCGTGCCCGCGCCGCAGCACGTTTGGAATTCTCAGGATTACTAATCTGGGTGTAGAGATTCCTCCTCATCCTGCTGCTTAAATGGGCAGCAGGGCAGTGGGTGGTGTCCAGCAGGGCCAGCAGCAGTGCCAAGGCTCGGCCTGCAGGAGCAGGGCTGCTCACAGCAGCGATCTACAGGGAATGTCGCTTACGCTCTCGACAAGGCATGCACGCGTCCACGTCTGCATACACAGGGTTACATTCTTCTATATATAAGCAGGTTTTGTGTCTCTGGTTTGCTGCTGGGCCCTTGAACAGCTCCTTCCGGGCAAATCCTCCTTCTCATGTCGCCCAAAGCACTTCCAGCATCTCCCACTTCTTTCTTTCTCTCCACTCGTCACAGCTGCTGCTCAGGCTCTGGATTCCCTGGAGGAAAAGGGGAAACAATTTTCTCCAAGGGCACAGGGTTTGCTCCAGCCTAGGAAAGCAAAAGAATGGGGTTGGGTGTTAATTATGTTGATGCACTGGGTACAATAAAAGCTTCTTTTAAATTTATGCTTGAACCCTCCTACTAAATTTACAGACAAGAAGAGGTGTGGAATTTATGGGGAGGATGGTTTGTGGCTCAGACAGGAGACAATGCCTTTGGACCTGGATACTGCAGATTTCTGGGGAGCTCTCCCCCTTGCAAGGCTCCTTTTGGGTGCTCCATCTTCATTTACATCACGTTAACAAAAATGTGAACTTTTAGGGAAGCCATTAAATTTGTTCCAGGTAGGCAGTGGGGTGCATGGAGTATCACAGGAGACTGGAAGAACTCACTCATTCCTGGCTCTGCCACTGATTAGATTTGTGGCCTCGGGCAAACCACTGCTTTCAGTTCTGCTGGAAAATGAGGGCACTAATAACTTCTTTGCCTCACAGGTGGGCTGCGAGCCTTAATTAATAAAGTGCTCAGAGAAAGGCACCCATCTAAGTGCAAATTAGCAGAAGAGGTACCCAAGGGGCATCTGCGATGAAATTCCCATTTCCCAGCATTTATCCCCCAGTTTGTTGATGGCAGCCCTTGCTGGGGCAGATGCCATGGATGTCTCCTTGGCAGGCTGTGACATGGAGTGATCCTGGAAAAACCTGCACGGAGAAATCTCCGCCGGGATGAGGTGATTTCACCGGCTGGGAGAGGGGAGGGGGAGCCGCTGACGGTGCAACCGCAGCAGCAGTGAAGTCACAGGGTAATTAGGGCTGGCAAACAGCTCCAGGGCACATCCTGAGCTGCCTTACTCCGGAACCCCTTCCCTTCCTGCTGTCCTGCCCTGGTCATGCCAGCGGCAAGGTACCAGGAGACAGCCTTGGGATGAGCTGAACCTCCGGGGAAAGAGGTGAATTCTGGTGCTGCCACGGAGCAAAACCGAGAGTATCCTGAGTGGGAAGGGACCCTCAGGGATCATCAGTCCAACTCCTGACTCCCGGACACTCCAGCAATCCCACCCTGTGCCTGAGAGCATTGTCCTAGCACAGCCTTGGAGCTGTGACCTTTCCCTGTTCCAGCCACCTGGAATGTCTCTGGTTCCTCAGCAAAGACTGAACCATGTCTGCTTTATCCCAGTTCCTGCCAGCTGCGCTCAGGATGTGGCCATTCCAGCCTCTCCCTCCCTTATTCCCAGCCTTGCTTACTGGTTTCGAGGAATCTGAAGCAACAGTGGGAATAGCTGGAGGAGGAAGGCTGGGATGAAGCATCCAGAGGTGAAGCACATTCCCAATCTTGCTGTGATCAATCCCAGGGCTGCTGCACCTCCGAGCTCCATCTCACCTGCCCTCTGGAAGTGCTGGAGTATCCTAAAGTGGTTTAGCAGAGCTGCTTGGCTTTTTGGCAGAGGGTAAACAGGAGAGGTGTTTGCTGTGTGGGAAGGGACAAACACAGCTACACAAAAACAGCAGCTGGGCTCAGAGAGCCAGTGCAGAGCTGTCAGGGATAGCCCAGGGCTTGGAATGTGCCCCTGCTCAGCCCCTGGAGCTGCCCCTCCTGCATCCCTCACTGGCTCAGGGACAGGCACACAGCACCACGGGCTTCCCCAGACCTGGGAATCACCACGGGGAGGGGATTGGGGCACCTGCACTCCCCACACAGGATGCCAGAACTCCCCAGAGCAGGGCACAGCCAGGGCTGTGAGTGTGACACTCACTGAGCACAGGCTGGCAGTACAGAGCAGCAGCCTCCACTCCAAGAGGTGAGATATTTACTCAAGTTACGCTGGAATAAAGAGTTCGGGAGTTGATTAAAGGATTTCCTCCACAGCAAAACCATTTAATCCTTATTTATTATTTCTCCTGTAGCACTTCCAACAGCCAAGCTCTGAACCCTTGTCCTGCTGTGCCACCCATGGCTGGCAACAGATCATCCGTGGTGTCACTGTATTTTACAAACTGTCTCTCTGTGTCACTTAACGTATAGAAAATCTATAAAAACCTGTAAAAGTTGATAAATCCTAGAACATCTTGAACTCCAAGCAATAAATCTGCTCCAGGGCAGGCAAAGAGCTCAGCACAATGTTTATGCATCTCACAAGCCTCATTCTAAGGGCTTAAAAGGCTCTTAAGTTTTGCATCAGCCTCGTGCTGGCCTTCTGCAGGAAGGTGAATTTCATGGAAAGAATAAAAGAGAACCCCAGAATCCTGGCCCGGAGCCCATCTCTCAATAAACCAATTTTGAATATCCTAGGCTGTGTTAAAGCCATTTCTGGGTGCATATTGGCTGCATTGCCAGTATCTGACTCATTAATGGAATATACTTTGAGCCAATTCTGATCTCATTTACAGCACCGTAAATCCAGGGCAACCCAATTGACTCCAGTGGAGTTACTCCAAATTTCCCACAATAGGCACTCAGCAGACAGAGCAAAATTTGGTACTTTGGGTCTGAAAAAGGCTGAGGAAAGCCAAACTACATCCCATTTGTACTGGGGTGGATAGTAAGTTGGAAAGAGAGCCAGCATATCCCTTCTGTAGAGCTGCTGAAAAATTGATTATTTTATGTGTCATTCTTGAAAGGCTGAAACTTTAGGGGAAACTGTCCACAACTATCAACATTTTCATTCCCTTGTAAAATAAAAGGAATTATGGCTGAGTGCCTGTATGAAAACTGCAGTGTCTACTGGAAACATGGATGGAAGTGATAAGAAAAAGTTCACTTCCTTTGAAATTTTTTCATGGGAACTGACATTCCCTCTGGTGATGTATCCCTCTCTGCCTGGGCATTTAGGGAGAGGAAGATTCTGCTCAGAATGTTGCTCTCAACCATGGCACAAATGAAGCAATAAGGTTACAAGACAACAAATCACTTTGGTTGCAAAACCACCTCAGCCAACCTCGCCACATCCCGGTGCTTTAACACACACAGGCAGCTCCACTTCCCAATTCTCTGCAATTCTCCAGCCTTATCCCACAGTTTGCTAAGCTGGTGTTTACCAGAAAACCCAAGCTGCTTTTCTCATGGATGCTGAGCGGGATGGGCATGAAACGATTCAGGGAGGGGGTCCTGTGTCTCTTCTCAGCACTTCTGCGACTGATCTTTATTCAGGGAGGGGAGGAGCAGCCACCTCTGGGCAGCACCTGCACGAAGCCAGAGCAGAGTTTGAGCTCCCGGCTCTGGCAGCAGCTGGAAAAAGGAGTTCTGCTCAGGGCTACTGTGTCAGCATGGAGCTGCTCCGTTTAAATGGATTACACGGGCCACTCGCTTGGCACACGGCCCGCTGCTAATAAACAAAATAACAGTTATTGATATATTGAAAGGGAAAAATATATCCAAGGGCTTGGATCGCTGAGGGCACGCTGGAGGCAGGGACTAAACGAGGCACAATCGCTTCCATCCTCGCGCAGCAGCAGCTTAATGAGGGAACAAGGGCTGGGCAAGAGCCCTGTCAAATTCCCAAGCAGCCCCATCCGTGTACACTCACACTTCATTAGCATCTCCGCGGGAGACGGAAGGACAACTTGGAAGACCAAAAAACAATTAGGAGGGGGGTTCAAGAGTACTAGGGATGAGCCGGGAAGAATGGTGTGTCCGGGAGATCTTTGCATAGAAAGACCAGGGAACCCAGATAGTAAAAAAATATATTGGGGCTCCAATCTTCCCACAAAGACTGTCCTGCTTGGCCTCAGTCCACCTGTGGAATGAGCCATTTCTGGGCTGCTGTTTGTTTGTGCAAACTCTGCTGCTTGTTAATTGCAAGAGTTAATGTCGAGGGTTTTCTTTATGCAGTGTAACTGTGAGGCTGGGGTGAGGGTGGCAGGGACCTTTGGCTGTTTTGAGCAGGATGCCTGGCACTGGGAAGGGCTGGCTTTTTTCTGATCCAGAAGAATAAACACCAGAGCCTGCCTCTTTGTGTGAGGGACACACACGAGGTGCAGGAGTTTGGATGTTTGTCCTGGTGCAGAACCAGCTCTCTGCATCTCCACTGCCTCTGGTCCTTCGTTTGCTCTGCTCTCCTGCACAGCTCAGTGGGACACCTCCAGAAATCTTATCAACCCAGTTTTAATACAGATAATTAACTGCACTGAGACTTTGGACAGAGTGGCTCTGCATGAACCTCGCAGCAAACAGTGGGGGGAATTCCTGGCAACACAGTGGGCACGGAACCAGGCTGGTGGAGCTGGCAGGGACAAGTAGGGTTTGATTTTAATACACTGCCACTCTTGAACTAACAGAGCGAAATACAAGTGACATTGTATGCCAAACTGGCACCTGACAACTATACTTCATGCCCTGGTTGGATGTTTCAAGGTGATGTCAGATTACATATTACAAAACTGCCAGTTGCAAAGCATCCATCCCCAAATCCCAAGCACGGTCCGCAGATGCAAGTTGGTCACAGGCAGCGGCCCCAGTCCTGCTCTCACTGGCATCACCCGGGGCTGAGAGAGCAGGAGAGGTTTCCTGGAGCACGGGATTATTCCCTGAGCTGTGCTGTTGTGTAAAGCCACACGGAGATGAGGGAACAAGCACCAACCTTCTGCCTCAGAAGCTGTATGTACACTCACAGCAGCCAGTGCTGCTGCCTCTTGAAAAAGCAGGAGGGGAACTCGAGGAATAACCCAAGCTTAAACTGGCCTTTTCCTCTTTTCTCCATTCCTTCTGCAACCACCAGATCATGAGACAAAGGCTGACTCTGCAGGGCACTCATTAACTGTACAAGTTACTTTCCTCTTGCCAGCTCTGCCATGAAATCCCAAGATCACAAGTGGTTAGAAGCTGGACTTCCCAGCTTGTTGCAGGACAGTGTTATTGTCACTGCAGAGTTCTCTGAGGATGGCAGAAAAATGCCTGTTTTGTTCAGAAATACTCTGCTGAGGTAATCAAACACTGTCTTACCTCATCTCCAAGGCTAACCCGGCTTGCTGTACTATCACTGGGGCTCCGAGACACTGCAGACTGTCAGAAACCTCCACTACTGGGAGCAAATTACTGCTCAGGATGAAAAGATTATTAATGACCAGAATAACCCAGGAACTGAGGTGTAGATGACACAGTTTATTATCCTGGGCTTGCATTGTATTTTCATCTGCAGCTTGGTCACTGTGCAGGAGTGGGACAGGTTGCACACAGGGACAGCCAGGAGCATCACCAGCCTGTTCATCGCCACATCTCACACCTTTATCCCTGAAACCGCTTCCCATCGCACACCAGGAGCTCCTTTTCAGCCTCACATTTGTGTTTGTGTCCAGGAGCATTTGGAGGCAGCTCAGCATGTTCTGTCTGTCTGTGGCAGCCTTTGAAGCTGTGGGCAGGATGGTGCTGCCCATGGAATTCGCCTCGGAGGCGCCCGGGATAACGCTTGGCTTTTCCACAGCCTCTCATCAAAGCCATTTATAAGCAACTGGTGGGCAGAAATGGAAGTGAGGACTCCAGGATCAACAGCAGAAGAGATTGGGGAAAAGAACAGTGTCTGCCCAAAAAGCCTTCACAAAAATTAAGACTCCAAACAGCTTTGGCCTCGTGGGATTGCCAGGGAGCCTGGGCTGAGTGTGTGCATGGATCAGCAGCTAACAGGCTCTCTCTGCCAGCCCCGCTCACCTGCCACCTTCTCTGCTTGGGATGGAGTCCCAGACTGGGCAGGGAGGAAATTCCCTGCCTTGTTAGAAAGAAAAGGACGTTTGAGACATTAGCTAAGGGACATCACTGCAGTTCCCCCTTGGATTTCAACTCTGTTTGAGCTCAGAGAGGCCAGCAAGGCAGACGGGTGGGTTTGCTTCCAAACGCTGCAACCAAAGTTGCCACAAACTGACAGGGAGGGAGAGATGTGTTTGCTCTGCTGCTGACCACAGTCCCACTGACACCACCTCTGAGGGCTTTGCTGGGCACAGCCCTGCAGGCACCATCCAGTGCCTGCTTTTATAGAAATTGAGGCTTTGATTCATCAAAACCCCACAGTTCTGCTCTGTTTTTGTTTTAAAGAAAGCTTTCCAAAGGTGAGCAGCAGAACCTCCCACCAGACACAGCAGTTGTGGCTCAGATGGATGACAACAATGCCCCCCGCCAGTGCACACACACACAGTGCAAACACACAGACCTGCTGAAAAACCTCATTTTTAAACTCTCTGATAACCCTGCTTCCCCTCCACACTACCCTACCCAAGCTGGTGGGATACCAGTGCATGCTGAAAGTTAGACACCCACTGAAATTGTTCCCTGAACACAGACAGACACTGGGGGGGGGGTGTTTATGATGCAATTTAAAGTACCCACAAGAGGAGCTCGTGCTCCTTAGGTCTGTGATGATAAATCCACCACCCAAAGAACACTACAGAGCACCCAAAATCCCTGATGTGACCCCACGTAAGCTCAGTATCCCAGTGCTCCCAGGGCTGAGGATGCAGAGCTGGCCCCACAAGCCCCGGAGCTGTCACCAGAATGTCAACAACGAAGGTTATAGGACCAGGGATGCCCTGGTTCCATGCTGCTCGTTTGCTGAGTGGCTCTGGTTGCACAGAACCGGTAGCAACTGGGCTTGGGTGCTTTTCCTGGCCAGACCCCTCAGGGAGAACCCCAAGCACTGGGCAAGGCATTATCCAAAACACAGAGCCAATGTCCCAGGCTGCCCCACCGGCAAATCCAGTGGGGACATTCCAGCACCCAGTCACCTTAGCGATAGATGTCCTGCAACACCCGTCGGTCTAAAGCTCATCAGGGAATGGCAGGACACAGGAAAAGTTCCTCCACGCAAAAGGAGGCTGCAGGTTCGGCAGGCACTGGTCTGCGGAGCATCCTCCAGCTCCCGGGACCGGCACCCGGGGCAACACGGGAGCTGCTGGGATCCCCCTGAGCTGCCCCGCGCCGCTGCCGGGCATGGAGCACGGGTGGCGCGGGCAGAGGGGAGCCACGGGGGTGGATCCCTGAAAGTTTGGGGAAGGGGAAGGGGGGAGAGGAAGGGGGGG